>WTSP01014797.1:0-19121 GCA_025331215.1 Actenoides lindsayi | reverse complement strand
TTTTAGGGGTGGAATCACACACGCATAAATAAAATTAAAATTTAAAAAAAAAAAAGATTCTGTGACAAAAAAAAAAAACCCAAAAAAAAAAAAAAAAAAAAGAAAAAAAAAAAAAAGAAAACACAAGTGAAAAAAGTGAACCAATGCCTTTTCCACTTTAGCCTTCTCTGTTTAATTTCTTGACATACATGCCATGGCAACCCATAATATAAACCTTTTCAGCGCATTCTCTTACCGAACCAGAGTGTTTACTTTGCAAATTAAATTACATTTCTTGGTTGCAAACTGGGAAAACTAAGAGTATATAATAAATTGTAAGAAATGCTTAAATGCATGATACATCAATAAATAATACTCACGCTTAATCTGAAAACCATTAGGTAGTTGGAGTGATGACTGATTTAACACAATCCATTTAGTGTACCTGTGATAAAGTGTTATTTAAACTCAAGACTATATTAAGTACAATCTGGACTAAAATCTTCATTTGGAAATAATTTCAAAACTTGAGGGGGTTTTTCTTTTCCTTTTAAAAAAAAAAATAAAAAAAAATATAATTAAAAACACGGGATGAAATAAATATTTTAGGCAACCAGCAACAAAATGGGAAAATACCATGTGTTTGGAGTTTTAGTGCCCTCTGAGTGCTGGAATTTATTTGCAGCAAGCAGAAAATAGACAGCAAGCATAAAAATTCAGCAGATTCCCGCTAGTAAAATTATTTATCAAGCTAACAAGGGAGGAACCCTTCTAGTAGCAACAAGCCAGCAAGGAAAAGACGTGCCTTTATATTTTACCTTTGGGTTAGCACACCGGTAAAAATGCCAACTGACAAGCACTTCACATAAACATTTCTTTCTAAATGAGCTGCCTTGTTAGAAAAAAAATCTAAGCAAAGGAGCGCTACAGTCAACAGACAGAAAAAACTCAGGATGAATACTACATTGCTCCATATTACAGGAAAATATAAATAAAGACATAAAAATAATGTTGATGCATAAATGAATTTGATAAATTAACACTTCATTTCGCATTTAAAAGAACTACTTGGGCTATAAATCTATTTTAGTTTCAATCCTACCACAAAGGAATGCATGTCAGTTATCTATTATTTAGATCTTTCTTACCTCTGGAACTAAACAGATACGCACAAACAAAAAAGTGTGTGTATATGCATTCACAGTGTTGTTGTTCGCTGTGCTACTCAAGCCCCATCACAATATTTATTGTACATTTATTTTACGACTGAAACCCTGAAGTCGGTTTTACAGTTTAGTTTAACGATAGCAAACTTTGATTATAAATTATAAGTGTCTTTATTGCAGCCTGAAGAGGCAAAAAAATTGGAGACACTTCATTGCCTGATTCCAATTAAATTTTAAAGAAATAGTAAAGCGACACACTTCGGCTGAACAGCCGAGCTCTAAGGAGCAATGCAAATTACTCCTGCCGGTTGTACAGCGGGGCTGTAGCCTCTGAGCACTTCTTTGCTAGAATGAACATTTGACAATTGTCAGCAAGCTTTAAAATAGAACCAAACCAAACAAAAGAAAACAAAACCAAAAAAAAGTAAAAATCCCAAGGATCTTTCTCAAGCGTTATTATTTTCATTGCAGAAAAAATAGCTCATGGGAGGGTAGGGGGCAAAATCAGACTCAGCACTTCAGCTGATTCTGTAACTCAGGAAGTAAAACCTGCCACAGTTGTTGACAAAGAGTGGGGAAAAAAAGGAAAGTTTCAGACTAAACTGAGCGGTCAGAGGAAAGCGCAGGTTGAAGCAGCATTTCCAACTGATCTGAGATGATTTTCTGGCCGCAATTATAAGCCAGAGTCTGTATTACTCACTCAGAACTCCAAAGGCAGGCAAGAAAGATGGGGAAAGGTAGGGAAAAAGACTATCCCAAACTGGGGAGGGGTGGAGGGGGGAGTCTATTTTGCTCCCCTGAAAGCCAGGCATTCATCTCGCCTCTGCAGCAGCTCACAATACAGGGAGAGAATGCAGTATCTCCCACTCTCCATGCCAGAGCCCCAGGCTGCTGCTCCAGCCAACCTCGTGCATTTCTGGGGCGGGGGGAGAAAGTCTCCAGCTCCCATGTTCCCCCCAAGGGCCCGATCCTGCATTCTTCTCACACCCATAGAGTCTTGCAAAAACAATGGGATTTTTGGGTATGCGGGAGATGCCAAAGTGAGCTGGCATTTGTTAACTGCTGATGGATTACATTAACATGAATATTTGTCTGTAGGGGACAAACACTTTTGAGAAGCGAGCACAACATTATGGGCAAAACATCAGCAATAACAACAAAAAAGGGTAGAGGGAAACATGATTGATGTAAACCATGAAATAAATAATATATGTCAACTTTTATGTTTCTTGCCTTTGATCTGGGTACAGCTGACATTAAGTCCAGGAATTGATACCTTTTTAGCTGAGAAGACACAAGATGTCAAGTTATATTTTTTAGTGCAAGGCCAACATGTGAAAACAAAGCTAAAAGAAGCATGCATAACAGAAAACAGAGATTATCTCTTGTCATGGGAAAGAGTTTCCATGGGAGTTAAGTGGTTAATATAATGCTGTCTTCGCTTTGCCATTCTCTCCTTATTAGAACATAACTTGGGTCCAAGCAGTATGGAAAAAGATTGTTACTGAACACGGCAAGGGAGTGCCGCAGGTAGAGCCAACACAGAATGAGGTCTACAAGCTGTACGTACGTATGTATCCCTTGCTCCCTGCCTGCCTCTCATTTTAATTCTGTCTTAAAGCTGTTTTAAAGTGGAAGCTATTTGAAAGCACACAAAAAAAGCATCCATTAAAAAGCAGTACATTAAAACTCCATCGGATCCTACCCAAGTGCTACAGAGGTAAGCTGGAGCATCACCACGCAGACCAAGGAAGCAACTCCTGCCTTGGCTTTAGTGGGACTGAGCAAACCTGGCTTTTGTTTACTTTCTTGCTGGAGCTGAAATTGTGTAAGTGGGTTGTTCACATCCACACTTACAGCTGTTCCTGCCTAAAACCACAGCCAGAAAATTGCAGGCACAAACGAGAAATGCTGCACATGATTTTAAAATGCACACCCTTCCCAGGGAAACAGCCCTTCCTCTGGGAGACTCTAGATACGCTACCACGCACCCCTCTCCTTTACAGCCTGGCCTCGTTAATCATTTACACGGCTTCACACCTTCATTTAGCCTGGGCCTTAATCCCGGTGCCTTCGGCAGACTGGTCTGCACGCAGAAGGGCCGGGGAGCCCAGCTCTGGGCTGTCGATAACCCAGAACAATGCTGCTGCACAACACGAAGCCAGCTACTTAATTACCTATCACCGCTAACAAAAGCTCTCTTTATTTTGATTAACTTTGAGGGAACTAGGCTCCCCACCATTGGAGTATGTTTAAATAATTACACAGTACAGACTAACATGCCTGGGAACACAAAAAGAGGGGGAGTAGGGAGAGGGGAGAGAAGAAAGGGAAGACATAAGCTCAGCCTTACTTCCCAATTTAAACTAGGAATGACCTCAGGGTCAATTTTTCAGAGTATCTCAGATCAATTCAATTCTCACCTCCGCTGCCTACCTGCTAGCAAATGAACTTACTGTGCCTTCCAATAGACAGAAATGACTAAAAGGAAATCGCATTTAGCTGCATCTGAATAACCATGGTTATTAGATGAAGCGTGCACAGGCAAAATTACCATTTCCCTTCTCCTTCTCCTCCTTGTGATTGTCATTCTCACCTCACTGGTGATTAAGATGTAGGATGCTCTCACAGATTGTTAATTAGGTGTTAATATCTGCAAGGGGCCACAGCAAGCTCCTACACCTGAGGTCATTTCTCAGAAGTCGGGCTGCCTCCAGTGACAGTACCTGTAATTCCCATAGCTAGTTTGATTCCCACTCAACAGCTGGAGCTAGTGTTTCTTTCATGTCTGGTTTCATTTCCTATCTGAAATTATATGAGTGCTAATATCTTTATTATCTTTCCCGTAGAAGTGCAACGCTGGAGCAAGGCACAGCGTGTTGTTCATAGGCTTTTTTTTTTTTTTTTAATTTTTATTTTCTCACAGCATTTTCAGAAAATTTCAAGTAAAAATCTTTATAGTTAGCAAATTTACAGCTGAGGAGTCCATTATGGGTCGTGAGGGGTAGAAGGTGGGAGGGAAACAATACTAATTTGGGGATGGAAGGAAAGGAAAGAAAAGCTGCACGACTGCTGAATGATAATGGCTCAAACCTTGGGAAATAAAGGTAATGTCAGGAAGGGGAGGAATTACAAGGACAGTGTGACCTCTACATGTCTTGCAGGTGCACAAGAGTTATTAGGTATACGTGTGTGTACATACAAGTATTAAGGATATGTGGTGTTTAAGAGAGAGAGGGGGCACATAACTGAGCCATCACTTTGCTTACATTTTGACTTACTCAAGATTGGGGTAAATTGAAGTTATGTGTAATTCAGAAAACTACCAGCTCCCAAAGCACCCGATCTTTGTACTCGTGTGTTGGCATGCTTGGGAGACTAAATTCTCATCCCAGCAGAAATGGTGCATGGGACTTGGGAAACACCAATGATTCCTCCTCCTAGGGTATGAGCTAAGGTGAATGACAAGTACTTCTATACACCAGCTTTCATTAAAAGGCTTCAAGGAACATTACAGCTATTTTTTAACTCCCACAAAAGCCTAGAAGGTAAGAATTAATTATCTAGGTTTATAACTGTGTAAACTGAGATATAAAGAGATCAACAGTAACAGACCTTTAGAAGAAACCTACGATAACAAGTTTAAAGTGCTTCAGTATTGTGCTGAAGCTAGAATCAAATAACTGGGTCAAAGTCTCACAAGTGAGTCAGACTGTAACTCCCAACTCCCAGTTTCTTCACTCTCTAAACATTGGGACTATATGTGGAAGCCTGAGAAGTAATTTTATACGTGGGATGTTAAATCAGTACTTTTCCTGTCTCATCAATCTCCTGTATTTTGGTACAGTGTGAATCATTTGGTAAGTGACACAAATTAGAAAACCCAGAAGAGATGTTAAAAATATTTCAATTTTTTTTCCTTTAGCACTTAACTTAAAATCCTCCATTAGAACTAAACAACAGAACTAAAAGCCACATCACTGGAAAATAGTTTAGAGCTTATTCTAAACATGAAAAACTATTAAATATACTTAGTTGGGAATTTGGGAGGGGGCAAAAGCTGCCACATACGGCATATACTTTCTCTTTGTTTATAAAGGCTCAAGATGTTTTTAGACTTCCAATTTAGAGAAATGAGCTAGAAAGGAGTTTGAAGTATAGTGAAGTTGTGTTTTTTAAAAAATACTTGAGAACATTTTTTTTACCTATGTAAAGTGACCTGTAAGTTGCACAAAATACATCTGGGGAGAGAAAAGGGAGGGACTGAGGTTACTATCAATTTTTTTTATCAAGAATAACATATTGCACCCCATTTGAAATAAAAGATTCTCATTTACAGTTAACATAGCACATCTGCTTGAAAAATACATACAAGGCTCCCATTGATTGCAATGGGAAACTTGCCAACAATATTTCATGGAAGTTATCTTGATATCAGCTTCAGAAAATAAAGACATTTTAAAACGAGTGTCAATTCAACTATGGGAAGTTAAAAATAACTTGCTCATACACAAAGAAATCTGCTTGGGGTTTTTTTTTTTCAGCTTTTGCTTTAATTTTCAATTTTGTCAGATGTATGGCCTGAGAATAAAAGACGATAAGGTCTAGTTTACAATGAAGTCAAGCAGTTTGACATCACAGGCTGTTGCCTTAAAAAAAAAATGATGTCACAAAAAACAGTCCGACTACTGCACATCAAAAATACACATGAACAGTATGAGGATGCAAAAGGTCTTGCACAAAACACAAATCTCTTTTAAAAATGCATGTGCGAATACAGGAATAGCAGTGAAAAGTAAGTAAATGTATACTTTAAGAGTGCCATGATTTCCCCTGTGTGAAAGGTCTTAGAGGTAAACTGAAAAATGAACAGAAAATATATTTCTGTTCTTTACTGCTCCTTATTCTCCCCTTAGTTTTAGGGCTCATCCATATGGGGAAATTATGTAGTAAACTATACCACAGTGCTACCCATTCCCTGGGTGGACACTCCTATTCCTAGTAACAGTGGATTTTCCTGGTTAATTTATTTTATTCTGAAAGCAGCTTAAGCTGTATTGGGGGGGCAATCCACCGTTGCTCCCAAATAAGAACATCCATCCAGGGAATTCACAGCACAGCTACCACAGTATGAGTTCAGATCTTGCTTTTTATTAGTATGACCTCCCCTGTAGACATTTTCTTTGTGGTGGAAGTGTGGGCCCCAGGAATTCAATGGGAATTTTACCAAAGCCTGCAGTGGGGTCAGGAGCCCACCCAGGACCTTTCCTCTCACCTGAGATGTAGGGAGGATGCAATTTAGATCCCGGGATCCATCATTGCCGCATCCTGCCCTTGCAGCTCTACAAAAGTCCTTCAGAGCCTCTTAGAAAACTGCAACATTTAAATATTACACAGTGATAAGAAACACCAGATTTGTTTTCTCGCACTTCATTTTTAAGAGAAACCCTGGCTACAGTTTATGTCAGAACCAAATTCTACTTTCCAGCATCATCACACTGATCAGGAAATAATCAGAGGGATATTTTGTCCCTGTTGGTTCCACGATGTTGGAGGATGGAAAAGCTCTTCTGCACCAAACAAAATACACTGAAGTGCGATAAAATATGCCTGGGGTTATGTACATATTGTGAGGGACATCTGCCAGAGCTGCTAGGAGATGGAACAGGCCAACACATAACCCTTGGAAAAGAACAGTTGCCTTGTAAAATACCACAGTGTACCCTTGGTGGTATTTTATGGGATGGCAACTAATTTTGTTATTGATATAACAGCGTATATCATAAACACAAATTTCATCCTGCAGTGCTTACCCCGAATACCCACAGCAGTTCCCCCCAGGCTTGAGGGTGTGGAACAACTCCATGGATTGATCTCCACAAACCCTGCTGCTGTCTGACCCATGAGACATTACAGTGAGAATCTCTTAACCAGCAACTACCAAATATTCCAGTCTCACTCATAAAAGGGATTGCTAAAAGTATGCCAGAAATAATGAAATTCCTTCAAAGGAGTCAAGTTAGTAAGTTAGACCACTGTCCACTACTATAAATGTATAGTCTTAAATTCCCCCCAACCAAACCACCTCCACGAATATCAAGCATGCCTCCAGACAGCGTGGAGGATTGGAGTTTTCATATCTAAGCTTATTATTCCTAATATCACAGAGACGCTTCCCTGAATTGTCCTTCTCCTTCCCAAATTCCCCATCTGAACAGATGTCTTTCTCTCTCTTGCTTTCACCTGTCAATCATGTTCACAGCTGAAATTTGATTTCTCTCCCAACAGTAACCTTAGATGAAATATTACCATAGGGGTCAGAACTGTCTGAACCTTGCCACAAAAGTTCGTTAACTCTTCAGAGACACTAGAGCTATTTGCTTAAAAGTAATGGATTTTTCTGCTGGTTGTATTTTTTTATTTTTCTATAATATGTGAAAATGTAACCACAAAATATTGGGAGGAAGTCATAAGGAATTGTCCCAGAGAGCAGCAGGCTAAGCAAATCCTGAGATCACAAGTGTCCATCAAGGAAAAAGCTTTTGCTTTTTTATTATATGGATGACAAGAATGCACATCACTTATTTATATAAATCTAATTGTCACATATATAAATTACAGAAATCAAAGTTTTCCTGCGGGATTATTGAAATTAGAACCATTACACTAGGAAGAAGGTGATGGAGCACATGCTGCACTTTTGCAATGACAATACGTACTTAATGTATTTACTTCAGCTGAATCACAACTCGGCTCTGTTCTTGCAAAAACCATCTTGCGCTTTAGGCTCTCAAAGAAAATGTGGTCTAATTTCCCTCTCATTTACAGTGGTGAAACACAGTAGAAAAGAAAAAAAAAAAAAAAAAAATCACTGCAGGCAAAACCCTACCTGGGTGTTCCTCAGGGAAAAGAAAGGAGCATCAGGCTCAAAATGAACCTCTTCTGGTGCTCCTTTAGAAAACTATTCCTGCAGCCTACACACCAACAAAAAATCCTCTTGGTGCTGTTTAATAGAGAGGCCAGCGAACCAATTACATCATCCCCATCCTCAGTCTAATTTTTAAATAATAAAAAATAACAAATAATAAAGAATAAAACAAGCTTAATTCCATGAGCTAATAAAATTCAAATGTTTTCTAACAGCACATCTCTGTTGATCAAAGTGTGGCAGGCTGTGTTCTTAACTAAAATAGGGTATTTCCTTAAAAAAAAAAAAAAAACCAAAAAATCACACAAGAATCTCTCATTACAACCTTGGTGCTCATATAAGCCACCTAGTATTTTATCGTCAAGGTCAATAAAAATCATATTCCACAGAAAAAATAAAGTGCCTGTTTGAGTCTAGCAGGGGAAGGGACCTAAAGTTTAATTCCCACTTTTTCATTAGCAGCTTATTTTTTAGTCTATGTTGACAGACAGAATGAACACGAATTTCCAGAGGAAATCAGTGCTGTGAATTAAAGTCTATTGTATTTTGTAAGTAGAGAAGTCATCTAACAGACTCATGATTTTCATCAAGATCTGAGAGAGATCTTCAGAAGACCCGTCCTTAATCCCCGTGGCTGATGTCTGAACACTAGCATTTGAAGAAAAAGAAAGAAAACATTTGCAAAGGATTATATATGAGTTGTGGGACACAGGAGAGCTGCCTGGCTGACAAAAGTACAAAGCCCCATCACTGCAAATGGTTCTTGTAGGCACCTGAAAGACAGCCTCATCCGAAGGCCCAGGAAACTGAACCACAGACTGTCACTGGCTCCCTGGGGTTGGACCAAAAACACCGTCTCAGAAGCACAAAACAAAGCAGCGAAATTACCACCCCTGCTGAAATATGTCAAATTGCTAATGAAAACGAAAACATACCTTCTTTATTTTTTGACCTCAGGTAACAGGGATTTTCACATCACTGTTGTAGATGATTCTCTCGGGTACCTAATTTAGTAAATACATTAAAATAAACCATTATTAAAAGGAATTTTTAACATTGTAAAACATGTCTGTCATGCCACTATGGTACAGAATAGGACCTTTTATATTCAAATTCTAAATTAAATTTACAAAGTCTCTTGCACTGTTTATTAACTGAGTAAAGAAGAAATTAACACAGTTTGAAGTGAAACATTTCTAGCTCACACGTCTAGTGTTTACCTCACATTAATAACAGGAGAGTCTGACTGACAAATTACCTTAAAAACACGTATTTTTGCCTCACCAGTGAATATCAGCTTCTAAGACCTGAAAGCATGTAGCTTTCTCTATTTCTTTCTTAACGATTGTTATTAGCTGCACCAATGTAATTGGCAAAATAATAATCAATTTTTGTACACACTCCATTATTTTCCAGACAGTAGTTTAATAACAAAAGCAGAGCTGTCATTTCTCCCTGCAGTTACTCACACTGTACAAATTCATCCTGTCAACACATATTTAAAATCTAATTTAAAAAAAAAAAAATTCAACATCGAGTGAATCTTTGTACAATAAGTGAGATAAGTCAGTGAGTCAATCCACATTTCTTAAATATGGATATTTTGTTGTGTCCCTTATAGTTAACTTTCTCTCCCCCAGTGTGCATACACAGGCACATACATACATTTTCTATAAACTGCCTGCAGGAATGCTTCAGCTCCATTCATTTATTGTAACTGTACAGCATAATCAGAGCAAGGATAAACCACAAGTCTGATCGGTTTGAATAAAAAACAAAGGCAAGAAAAACTATAGGCGCCTTTTCAGCATTTTGATTCTACATCAGCTCTGCAGCTTTGAAAACAAAAGTCCGCTACACGTTTGGTGCCAGCTGAATGATCCCTTTCCCACATCCCACCCAAAGGTGGGACAGGCACACGGAAATTGTCTCCGCATGCCCCTGAAAGCAACATTTCCTCTTTTTTTGGCTTTTCTTTTCTCTCTCTCTCCTTTTTTTTTTTTCCTTTTTTTTTTCGTGTGTGTGTGGTTTTGGTTTTTGTTTTGTTTTGAGAAAGGGGACTCTGCTTCCTTAAATGCAATACTTGGCACACAGCCTGGGATCTCTAAAAGCAAATAACTCCTGTAGACCCTTGGTGTCATTTTCCTCAAGATGACCTCTGCTTTCATGCCAATCAGTGAATCCATCCTGTTATTAATGCATAGGGCCAAGAGAAGCCTCACACCTGAAGAGCATCCAGCAAGTGAAGTGGTCAGACTGCTGTTAGCAGTCTCAGCCTTTGCTGCGGCCATCCCTGCACTAAAGCCACAACCCTTCGGCCACATCACAGGAGACCTGAAACAGGATGGCACCAACCCGTTTTCACCGGCAAGGCACATTGATTCATTTAGTGGCTTTATTTAACTATTAGTTTATTAATAAGGAAAGAGTCAAGGAAAGTAAAACAGCATGAAGGCAGACAGAGACACTAAGCAGATTTATTAATTTAAGAAGGCTGATCACTTTCCTTCATTTTATCTGACAGAGTTGGTGCAAGAGTTATACTTCAGTAACTACTGTATACTGTGCTATTTTAAAAGGATTTCACAATAAAGGAAGCTGAAAGACTGTGCACAGTCTGGAGACCATATCTGGTGTGACATGAATATAGCATTTTAACCAGATTTAATCTTACAGTATTCCCTCCTCTACAATGACTTTGCAGGAGGAAACCCTACGGAAAGGAAAATCTGTTCATCCCACACCACAAAACACTGAATTGCATTGCAGGCTCCAGCAGCTCTTCCTACATATTAAAATGCTTTCATCAGGGAATCTGGAAGCAGTTAAGTTGGGGGGGGGAAAGGAGGGAGGGAAGGAGAAGCAATACTCCCTCTTATTTAGTTCACTTTTGGGCTCATTTTCATTGTCACTAACATTTCACTGCAACAGCTTCAAGTGCTTGAAGGAGCACGGGATGTTTGGAGTGGTTAGCACCACAACTTTAGAAGCCAATATTAACAAATCTAATCTGATCCACATCCCCTTTAGCATCATGACAACATACTGTTAAGGCCCTGGCAAGAACTTTTGCTTCAAAATTCGAGAAGTGGGGTACAGGCTGCAGGAATGTGAATCTGCCTGCTTTCTTACAGAAAAGGGCTTTAAGCTTAATCACATACACACTCTACTTAGGTATGGGAAATTTAGCCTCAGAAAGCACCACTCTCTGTATTTCAGATTCTTTAAAAGCCATTACAAGTAATTCCTGTCCCCCCATCTTGCTTCCTGCAGAGATTGCAGGGCCTGATCCAAAATGTTATCTAAAAAGCTTCCTTTGATTGCAGTGGGGCTTAGATTAGTCTCTGTGTGAGCACAGGTGAAAAGAAAAAAAAAAAAAAAAAAGAAAAAAAAAAGATTAAAAGAAGAAAAAAAGGAGGAAAAGAAAAAGAAGACTGAACACAACCCCAGGGGAAGTGCTCCATGGACATACCTAAGGGACGGTCAGCCCACTGCAGCCGCCGGGGTGAACACACCGGAGCTAAGCTTTGGATGCACGGACGGATCCTTTAGTTACGCACATTCTCCCCTTTTGTTCCAGGAATTGAAATTTTAAACAAACAAACAAGCAAGCAAACAAACAAAC
This sequence comes from Actenoides lindsayi, assembly GCA_025331215.1. Classification (NCBI taxonomy): domain Eukaryota; kingdom Metazoa; phylum Chordata; class Aves; order Coraciiformes; family Alcedinidae; genus Actenoides; species Actenoides lindsayi. Next base: position 7,423 of record WTSP01014797.1, on the reverse strand, counting down.
AAAAGACCCTGCCCTCACCCTTCCCCGGCCCTCCCGGCCCCCGCCCGGGCCCTTGTGTTCTCCCCCCCACACCTGGCTGTGGTGGGATTGCCGGACTGGGAGCAGCCCCCAAGCCGTGTGTGTGCGAGCACCTCCGTGCCCCCGGCCCGGGGGGGATGTGTGGGCCCGGGGGTCGGGGCCGCGCCTCTACCCCAGGACGTGGCGGCCCGGCCGGGGCGGCGCGCGGCGCGGGGCAGCGCAGCGCTCGCTACTCCCGGCCGCGCGGCTGTAGGCCAGGGATGCGGGGCGGGCCGGGCCGGGCCGAACACCCCGCGGGTGCTGACAGAGAGAGAGCTCGCCAGGGGAAGAGGCGGGGTTTACACCCTTATATAGACACCCCCCTCCGAGGTCTGGGTTATTTTCAAGCTGCTGGAAGCAGGGGTATCGGAATCCGAGCCAGAGTTCTCCCAAAATGTGCTGCTCTCGCTGAGCCGAGGCAGGTGCCGAGCAGGCAAACGTGTGTGTGTGTGTGTCCCCGTTCGTGTCTGTGTCCGCAGTCCTGGGCACCCCACTGTCACCGACACCCCACCGCCCTCGGGGCCACTCGAGTTTAACGCTGAAAACCAAGGGATGAGGGGCAGGAAAGTGCCAGAGCTCGCGCTGAAACAGGGTGTTGAGGCATAACGCCTCCGAATGCAGCCTCTGACATTTCTGCTCTAACGGGGGATAAGCTGCTGAGAACATTTTTCAGCTGTGTTTCTTTATGAATTAACAATTGAGAGCGGCAACCAGGGACGCGCCATTCCCTACCCTACCCCCGCTGGAAACTTGAAGATACTGCTCAATTTGTTCTTTGCTGGGTTGTTTTTGTTTTTTTTTTTTTTTTCTTTCTGCATGGTGCAGGAACGCCACTTCTAGCAAACTTCTGGTCTAGCTTTGGTTCCCTCCATGCAATCCATCTCACAGAGATGCATTAAAAAATAGTAACATTTAAAAAAACAAGGGAAATTGTGTATTAACATCCATAGGGCTTCAAATCAAGCAAGGAGAGAGGCAGGGCAGTCTCCATCGCTGTAACTCACTGCACCACAGCCACAGGCCAGCACGCTTCATCGCCACTTTGGAATTGGCTCAGGTTTAAAAGCTAGACTTTGGGGGTGGGGAAAGTGGATACAGCAACAGCAAAAGAAAATTATCATTTCAGAGAGTGACAAGATACGGGTGGCTCGCATTGGGGGCACAGAGACATTATCACACTGTGCCAGGTTAACCTGATACGGTGGTAGATAGCTGGGGCTGGAGCTGCCTGTCTGCCATTACACCCAGCTACAACCTCGCCAGTCCCTTGGCCTTTTGCTTTTCACTTGAAAAGTTAAGTCACATCCTGGACTGTTTTTGCGTCGTGTTGGCTTAGAGCTCACAAATCTGAATGCACTCAGCCCTCTGAGAGTGATAAATGTTATTCTCAGTACTCCCCCACAATTTCAGGCAGTCAAGAATTAGATGCGGCAGAGTATACAGTTTTTTAATCTATTGATTTGTATCTGCTGTGCCCGAAAAATTCATTAGAGGAGCCTTAAAAGTGTGAAGTGGTTGAGCGCTCAGCTCCCTCCCGAAAAGACGAATTCTCTCAACAGCCGCTCACCCCTGCCACGTCCTAGGGTGTGCTACCTTGTGTTATTCATACTGAGACCTGCACTTAAAACAGGTATCTGAAGCATTTGACTAGACAGCTCTAGTGTGTGTGTGTGTACAAACAGGATTGGTTTTTGTCCCGGTTGAGCAAACAAAATCTATCACACTCTCCATAGCTACCCCTGGAACGCTCAAGCCTCATTGCAGCTACTCACAACACGGCAATTCAGCAAGAGGGAGGGAAAAAAGTTTATTAAAAAAATCTTAATTCCTAACATCGAAGTATGTAGGATTTTTTTTTTTTTTTCCTGTGTGAAATTTTAAGTTCAGCCATCTGAACAGGTGTCAGAAACACTGGGTCCATTTAGCTCCTCTGATGATCAGAGTAATAAATATAGAGGATTTCCTTTCAATGCAGCACATGCTGAAATGACACCAATGTAGTTCTGGCATCTGAGCAGATAATTCTGATATATGCATCATTTCCTCCCTAAATCCAGGAAGCAGCTATACTCTCTATCTGATATTAGTATATTATGTCAAATAGAAATTGGTATTAAAATTATGAATGATTCTAGACCAAGAACTTCCTACACACTATGCAGAGGGAGAGGGAGGAAACAGCTGCACAAAAGCTTTCGGAAGGCAAAGGAAAAAAAAAAAAAAGAGCTGGGAAAGTTCATTTTTTTAAACTAAAAATTTGCTGCCATGTTTCGTGTGGGGGTAGTTTTCAAGTGGCATTTTGATTCAGCGCAGGCGTTTTTGTTTCAAAAGGATGAAGAATAATTTCTAACAAACAGAAGATCTCACTGCTCCATTTGCAAATGGGTTCTTCTCACACAGTGCCTGCCCAGGGGTAGAGAGAAATTGATCAAGAAATAAATACACGCTGGTGTGACTGGGATAGTTCTCGCCCTGCTTCCCTCTTTTTTCAAGGATGTGGTCCGGGATGACATTTCTCAAGCAGGGAAAATGCTGCAGCACAAACACAAAAATACTCTTGGACACTGCTCAGCAGAAGTCCAGATATTGGGCAGAGGGTTGTTTCACTTTAGGGGGCAAAATCAAAAAAGCTTAAGTGTAAGGTGGGGTGGGGAGGGAGAAGGGGGCTGAGCCGCAGTGCGCACCTTTTCCCAGCCATCAAAGGGCCATTCTCCACGCACATATCTCCTGGCACCAGTCACAGAAAAGTTCTTTGTAATGTAGTTAATAAATGGGAAAGCACTATAGGACTATGGGAGAAATAGGATGTTGTTAGTCATAGGGAGATTAAGACTATGCATGCCTTTGGATGCACAATCTCCCGGCTCAGGCAGTGTTTCCCCTGCTTTAGTTGGAGAGGTACCTGTAGGACAACAGCAGCATCCTGCTCCCCTTTGAAATCCCCGGGGATTGTACCTCTGGGTTCAATGGGAGCAGGATTGAGGCCAGAGTCAAGCGAGGGGTGATTAATGAATGTAGGTTATTCAGAGCAGAGCGGTTCCAATTAGTCCTCAGCTAGCAGTCCTGCGGCAAAGGTGAGTGCTCCTCTGCAATGATTCTTACAGAGAACCCCAATATTTGCCTTGCTTTAGTGAACACTAAAATGGTGCATCTAATTTTTTTTCCCCTTCAGCTAGGCAGTTGGCATGTTTCAAACTGAAATCCAAGTGCAGTTTAAGGAAGGCTGCATTTTTTTTTAATTTGCAAAGGAAGACTGCAATGTGTCATAACGATACCAAACTGGGAGCCTTTTTTCCCTTTCAGGCTGAGTGTGTGATGGGAATTTTCCCTTTTGCACTCTGTCTATTTCTAGGAAGTAATTCTCTTATCGCTGTTCAAACAGGGTAGTGAAGACACTTGAGGGAAGCAGCAGTGCTCTCCTCGCTCTGTGCTACTCGGTCAATTCACCATACTTTTAAAAGCCTAGTGAATGCTCCTGACTTTGCCTGTGAGGAAACCTGGAGTGGCCAAGGGATGCGAGATGAGTCTGGATCAGGAGCGGGTCCCGCTGCAGGGGCTTGGAGCTCCACGGCCTCAGGGGCTGCAGCACTGCTTCAGCTGGGGCTTTGCCCGAGGAGAGGCCTTGTCCCTTTCCTTCCTTAGGACAGGGCTCCTTTGGGAGATCTCGGCAAGGGCAGCAGCAAACCTCTAACTGACCCCCTGCAAAAAAACCTGGGCATCAGTAAAGGCTCAGCCAGGGAAGGGGAGGTGGGAGAAGAAATAAAAAGCAGCCCTGTTTTTATGAGAGGAGATAATTCTCTGTTCGTCCAATAGAAACCAGTTTACCCACAGATTACACATTAACCAGAAAATGGAACTCAAATTAACTAGAATCTGGAGCTTGAACCATTACTCAAACCCTGGTGCAACAGTAGGTCAGATGCCAAAGGGCAGGTTGGTGCCCCAGCACTAGGAAGGGGTGAGGTGCAGCATCAGCATCGGGGACTACGGCCACCAACACCTATAGTCACTCACGGTGCAGCCGTGTGTCTGTCCCCTCCAAAGGGACCTCTGTGGGAGTGGGCTGACCTCCAACAGCACTCAGCGCTGTCTGTTGTGGGTGCAGGCACTGCCAGGGGGTGTGTGTGGGGGGGTGGGGGTGGCTCAAGGCTGCATCCTGACCCCTGCATACAGGGCAGGATGGGGTCCAAGCCATGGTCAGGGAAGAAGAACAGCAACAAGTCCTCTCCCTTCAGTGTCACCAGTGCCCAGGAGAGATGACCTTACAGCTGGGTAGAAGTTGTACCAACAGCAGGGGGGGTAAAAATATAAAGGGAAAAAAAGTGCTGGGTTTATGAGCCTGGGTCTGGAGATAAAAGGCTCATTCTGGAGGGGCTGGAGCATCCTTTGGAGAGGCCTCCACTTTTCAGATAAACTAGGCAGATAATCCCATTCAAAGAGCAGGAGAGGACTCTGCAAATGGACACTGGAGGCTCGTGGGGAAGGTGGCTTTGAACTAACTGCGTCGAGGGTTTGAGGAGCCTTTCGCAGTTGAAATGCCCTTTGACATGGAGAACTGCAGTGAAGAGGGGCTTGGAGACCTGAACATTTATAGCACATTAACCTTTGGGATTGATTGTTTAGAACAAGTAACTCTCAAAAGTTGGAGGAAGTCCTCTGATTTTTTTTTCCTCTGCTCCTCAGCTCTCTCTGTGCTTTCTAAGGCCTGTAGCAAAAAAAAAAAAAACCAAACAAACAAACAAACCAAACCAACAACAACAAAAAAAAAAACCCCAAACAAAAAACCCAAGGGGAAAAAAAAAAAAGAAAACCACACGTCCAACAAAAGAAGGGGAGGGAGCAAAGAATAGAAAAAAAAGGAGGCAGTATGGACCCAAATCACAAGAAATCTTTTGATCTAGCATTAAGTGGCTCAGTGACAAGCCAAGCCTGATGTGGTGTCATCTCTTACTAGAGACAGGCATGCTTAGCTGGGATCAGATTGTAAAAGGATGTGAAGTCTTCCCTTTCACTTCACTCCATCATAAAACAATCAAAATATAGGGCCGCATCATGTCATAAGGTTTTTAAGCAGACCTCCCCTTTGAGATCTCCTGAAACCTGGTGGGATGATCTGAGTCACTGAAACTGAGTTTACTGCAACACTGAGAAGTCAGAAGCAGCAGCTGAAAGCTCACGTTTTTCATCTACCTGAAAAAGACCTTGATTTCTAGTGGGCAACAATTTTTCATTTCACACAAAGCTACCCTTTTCTTTCTCCCCTCCTGAATATTACAGAGTCCAGCTCTTGTATCAGCATCACCCCTTCGCCAAGCAGTACGCTGAAGTACCGCTCTTGGAGTTATTGAACTTTAAACTACAGACTAAGAAACTGAGTACAGAATCAAAAAAATGCAGTTTATTATTGTAGATTATTCTCTCTTTTGATATAACCATAGAGTTGAAAATGAAAGAAAAGCACATAGGAACATCACACGTGGTTAGTTAGTAACTCAAGATATAAAACAATTTTGCACAGCAAAATATGTAAAAGAAAAAGTAACTGACAAGATTTTTTTATATTTATTGTGGTAAGATTTACTTTCCATTTTTTTTTTTTTTTAAAAGACAGGATATCAGTCCCTGAAAATAAAATTTACTGATTATTGCCTTTAAAACTGTGGAATTTTTGAAGTTACAGAAAATCCAGTTCTGCACCACAATACAACTGTAAAAAAATCTGCATCATTTTAAAACTGTGCAGTAATGCCATTTTTATAACTGCATAAATTGTATTAGCGTTCTAAACAGGTTCGTAACTTTTTTTGTTGTTTTCGTATTATATGCTTGCAGGTTATATCTTAGTGCAATTCAGTCCCAAATACTTCAATTTTGAAAAAAAAACAAAAACAAAAACAACCCCAACCCATACATTTTGAATGTAAAATACCCCTATAGATATAAACAGGGGTGCTTCCCCCTTTTAATACTTTGGTTTTCAAATACAGTCAGTGGTATAGCAAGGACTACATATACCCAACTTATATTTAAGTTGCAAGCACATGCTGCATAAACTACTTTTTAAAACAGTCCCATTGCAAATTCTACCCCCCTTTACATCACGACAGTAAACAATTTAGTGCATCAATCTTTAAAAAAAAATCTACATCTAAACAGACCTAACTCTTTCGAATTTATCTATAACATTCCTTTATCTGTAGCATACATTTTAACTGGGCTAACAGATGACAGAAACTAGAATTAAATTATATACTAGGAACCCAGAGCATTCCACATTTGACAATGACCAAATGCAAAAGGGAAAAAAAAAATGGGGCAGATCACTTAAAATTTATTTTTAGACTGTTTTAGGCAACAGCATGGGTTCAATGTGTGTGTCGTCCCCGTCCCCCCCCCCCCCCAAGAGGGATGTGAATTTTGTTTTTGAACATCTTTCCAAAGTTCTTTTTGTTTGTTTGGATTTATATATATATATATAGCCACATTAGGTTATCAAAATCCATTCTGGGAGGTTTTTTGAGAGGGAATGCTTCAGTGCATTTAAAAGGAAGTCTGAAGTTTTGAGTAACTCAAAGCAGTTTTAGAGCAGATGCAAACTTTAATGGGGAGGAAGAGGAGGAAGATCAAAGGTTGCACTTTTTTGCTTTCAACCCAAAAAAGTGATGAGGCAATAAAACAAAAGGATGAATGCCATGCCATAATAGTCTCCAAAAGTCCATTTCCAAGCAAAAGAAAAAAAAAATAATTATACCGTACATGACCAGCATGCAGGGTTTTTATTAATATAATGTCTCTTTTTCATAGTCTTTCGAAACAGTTATAGTTCATTGTTGCTAAGACAAAATAGCAAGCGTAATGCATGAGATGAGTATGGGATTCTAATGGCAGACTAAAGTCTCAACGTTTGGCAGATTAAGGCCAAAACTCACATGAACACACCGAAGGTTGATGCAGGCTTGATTTTGGCAGGTTGATCTAGGCATATCTCTAGTTTTGCACAACACCGCTAAAAACTGATGGAACTCAGCAAGCTGGAGTCTAAAAATTTCACATTGTTTTTGTATTTTTTGTGGTTTTTTATTTATTTATTTTTTTATTTTATTTTTTTTATTTTTCTTTCTGCAAAGCTCAAATCTCATATGAAGAACTCAGGATGGCCAAAACAACAACAAAAAAAAAAGTCTGACTTTTCTGGACACAGCAAGCTCAAAAGAAAAAAAAAAACCTCATGAACTTAAAATATATATATATAATGTGGATGGCAGGTTTCAAAGAAGAGCAAGCTTCATATGAAGAACTGAGTTGGTGGAGAGTTGGATCTTTTAAATTTTTTTTAAAAAACACACAACAGCAAGCCCCCACAAAA
>WTSP01014796.1:73234-103537 GCA_025331215.1 Actenoides lindsayi | reverse complement strand
CCCCGAGCGACGGGGCCACCCCGAGCGACGGAGCCACCAAGGCCATCGGGGCCACCACCACCTCCGGGGCCACCCCGAGCGACGGAGCCACCAAGACCCTCGGGGCCACCACCACCTCCGGGGCCACCCCAAGTGCTGGAGCCACCAAGACCCTCGGGGCCACCACCACCTCCGGGGCCACCCCAAGTGACGGAGCCACCAAGGCCCTCGGGGCCACCACCACCTCCGGGGCCACCCCACGTGCTGGAGCCACCAAGGCCATCGGCGTCACCCCCGCCCCCGGGGACGCCCCGCGAGACGCTGCCCCCCGCTCCCTTCCCGGCGGTCCCGTGGACGACTTACTGGTGCCGCTGGGCGAACCGGTGCCGGCGAGCTGGGTGACGCTGGAAGGGGACTTCGTCCTGGTCCTGGCCATTTACCAGTCCCATTTGGGGGCCGAACTGGTGGCCGCCCCCCAAGCTCGGCCGGACGACGGGTTGATCCACCTCTGCTACGTGCGGGGCGGGGTGTCGCGGGGGTCGCTGCTGCGCGCGCTGCTGGCCATGGCGCGGGGCGGCGGGGGCGGCGGCGATGACGTCACCGCGGGCCCCCCTTTATCCCGCGTCCCCGCCCGCGCTTTCCGCCTGGAGCCCCTGACCCCGCGCGGGGTGCTGACCGTGGACGGGGGGCGGGGGGAGAACGGGGGGGAACGGGACGACACACACACACACGCGCGCGCTGTGAAATGTCAGGAGCGTGCAGCATCGCCGCTGTTCGCCGCCACTCGTAAAGGAGCTGAACACCAGCCAGGGTTGTGCCGTGCCGTGCCGTGCCGACCCATGGCCCGGCTCAGCTCGAGCCTTGCACGGCCCGGCTCCCACCTCCCGCCCGCGGGGCTCGCCCCCACCCCTCCAAGCGGGCTAGAAAGCAGCCGGTCCTGCCCGAGACGGGTTGGAAAAGCTGTCTGTGGGATCGTACCTCCTCCCCCTATTGCCGATGCCCCACCTCCCCCCAGGCCTTCCCTTCCCAAGCGTCGCCGCTGGCCGTGGCAGGGGCGCGGGGAGCGCACCTACCTGTGGCATCGGGCACGGGCGTGCGTGGGGACAGCCCCGGAGAGCACATTGCATTCAAAATTTTCAGCTTGTACAGCGGAAACGTATGAGTTTGTGGAAAGCTTGTTTGAAGTCTTCATTAGACATAGTGTAGATGATGGGGTTGATGAGGGAGTTGAGATATCCAAGCCACGTGAAAAAGTCAAAGATGGCCATGTGGAACCAGCAAGCGTCCTTGCAAATAGGTAACACCAGGCTGATGATGAAAAAGGGCAGCCAACAGACGATGAAGGCTCCTAAAATAATCCCTAAAGTCTTTGTAGCTTTCCGCTCTCTAGCGGCCGTGAGCTTCTTTTTCTCCAGCAGGGCATCCGAGACCTTCACCTTCACCTGGTTCATGTACACGGGAGAGCCCGTTTCGCTGGATCCCTCGGGGGCCTTGGAGTTTATGGACGTGACGGAGGAGGACGACCCTGGGGAGTCTGTGATTAACTGAGCCCGCGTTAGTCTTTTACCTGCTTTCTTTGGCGTCTGCTTCAAAATCCGCGATCTGGCTTCCACATAGATTCTGCCGTAGAGGGCTATCAGCAGCAGAGTGGGGAAGTAGAAGGCTCCCACCGTGGAGTACACGGTGTAAAGGACGTGGTCCGTGTTCACCACACAGCGAGAGACTTCCTCGGCCTTCGCCTGCCGCCAAAACAAAGGGGGCATGGAGATGCAGATGGAGAAGACCCATACTAGAGCGATCATGCCCGCTGCCCGCTTGGGAGTCCGTTTCGTGGAGTACTCGACGGCGTCGGTGATCGCCCAGTAGCGGTCCAGGGCGATGACACAGAGGTGCAGGATGGACGCCGTGCAACAGGTGATGTCCGAGGACAGCCAGATATCGCAGACGATCTGGCCCAGCGTCCACTTGCCGGTCACAGTGTACATGGTGCTGATGGGCATAACGAGGATGGAGACGAGGAGGTCGGTGACAGCCAGCGAGGCGATCAGATAGTTGGCCGGCGTGTGGAGTTTCCTCGTCTGGTAGACCGTGGCGATGACAAAGGCGTTGGAGAGCACCGTGGCCAGGGTGACAAGCGCCAGGACGACGGCGAGCACGATCTTCCAGGAGAGGGGGGTGGCATCTTGGTAGCTCTCTTCTTCGGCGCTGCAGTTTCGGCCGTGGTAAGAGTCGTTGGCGGGGAGCAGCGGCACCTGGCAGGGGCCAGTCGGCTCCATCCCTCCGCGGCCGCCGCCCCCGCAGACGGCGGGGCTCGGCGCGGCACGGCGGGGCCGCTACCCCGGCAGGACCCCGTCGGCGCTGGGGGAGGGCTGCAGCATCCCCGCGCCGGCACCACCTCCCGCCCGCCCTTCCGGGAGCACCGAGCGGGCTCCTCGGAGCCTCACTCGCCGCGGGCGACGGAGCAGGGCAAACGCGGGGCCAGGCGTGCCCGCTCGCCCCTCCAGCTCATTGCCCCGCCGCCTCCCCGCCGAGTGCGGCGAGCTCCGCGCATGGGGCTCCTGCCCCGGCCGTCCCTAGGCACAGCCCCGCCGCCCGCGGCTCCGCACCGCGTCTCGACGGGCGCAGCGGCAGCGGCGCCGCCGCATGCCCGCGGGCGGCGGCCTCGCCCCCCGGGCTCCAGGCGCGACGGCCGGGGGCTACGAGGGCAGTGGAGCCGCCCCGCCAGGCTCTGCCTTCATATGCAGCCCGCCGCAGCAAGTTTGCAGTCACCGCCGCGGGTGCGGGAGGAGCGGGAGGAGGAGGAGGAGGAGGAAGAGGAGGGTCCGAGGAAGGCAGGTGGGGAGACCACCTCCCATGGCGCCCCGCCGCGGGCCATGCTGTCGGTGCCCGGCCTCGGCCCAGTGCGGGCAGGGGCCGGTGTGAGGGAGCGGCGAGCAGCCGCCGCCCCTTATATAGCGGGCGGCGCAGCTCCACCGGCACCGAGCAACCGGTGCGCTCCCGCGCGGGCTGCCCGCCTGCCCGCGGGGGAGGAGCCGCCGTCTTCCTCGGCCCTCCCTCCTGCACCCACCCGCCATCCGACGGGGCAGCCCGGCCCGCCCCGACCCCGCGCACCGCCCTACAGCCATCCCCCCGCCCCTGCCCCCCCACCTCCTCCCGCCCTCCTCGCCGTGTGACGTGGCGTGCCACGGCGTTGGGCGATGCGGGTTCCCCTGGTCCTTCGCCCGGTCCCTCGCCCGGTCCCATCCCTTCTTGCGCCGTGTCCGCTTCGCAGCGGCTCTGAGCGGTGCTTGGCTCCCACGGAGCTCACTGGCCGCGCCGGGGTGGCTGCCCCGCCGCCCCGTCCCACGCCGGTGTGGCAGGTACTGCTCGGTGCCGAAGCTGGGCGTGCGGGGAAGGGTAGGGACGAGCAGGACTGTGCGTGACGGGGGCACAGCCGGAGCGGGCAGGCAGCTCGGGTTCGCCCACCCTGCCCGGCAGGCAAGGGGCTGTGCACCGCAGCACGGCGGGTCCCGCTGCTGCAGGGGCTGCACATCCCACTGGATCACATCGCCTGCTTTTCACTTAAACTTCTAGCAGTCCAGAGCCTCCTGAGCTCAGGCTTTCTTACCTTTTTCATTTCTTCTTTTTATTTTTTCCCCTGGTGTGCTTGGAAACGCACATTCGTGACCGAACAGCCCTGATGTACCCTGCAGGATCCTTTCGTACTCGGGAGGCTGGGACAGGAGATGCACTGAGAGCGTCCGTTTTGTCCAGGTCCCGCAGCTCCCGCCGGCGTTTGTTCTCCGCAGCTGCAGGAAAGTTTTGTACCCAAAGGGAAGTGCGAGCTTGCTTTTTGCTGGGTCAGGGTAATTCCAAGCTCAGTGAAATGTCTGTGCTGCAGCCCTCGAGTAAATCTCCCAAAGATGCCACAACAAATGCAGTAAAGAGGAGGTTTAAGTCTGCAGGCATGTTTGTGCACATCTGCACATGTTGCTACCTGCCTAAGCTCCCTGTGAAGTCTCAGTGTTTGCCTCTTGGATATCCCCTTGTGTCTGGTTTCCTCTGTGTTGGGAAGTCAAACTGTTTCCCTGTGCCCTATCTTCTGTGGGCCATGCTCAGCACCATGAGAGGATAGGCATTGCATTGTGCTGCCTGGGACATCAAGCTTATGGGCAGGGTGAGAAATTTCAGCACCCTGTTGGTCATTCTTGAGCAAGAGGGAATGGCACACCTAAGAGGACATAGATCAAGGAAAGACAGTGAGAGGAGGCTTGAGAGCATCCATCATGGCCCAGAGGGGTGAGGAAACTCTAGGAAGAGAAGCAGCAAATTGAGGGAGAGATGTGACTGCACAGCAGTGTGGGAAAGCCAGAACCCTACAAGGGCAATCCTTTTCCTCCCTACTTCAGTACTGGGCAAGGTGCACATCTTGGGTGCACATCAGGTCCCCTGAGATCAAAAGAACAGTGACAGTGCTTGAGATTTTGTTAAACCAGTTCCAGATTCACTCTTTAGTCAGGCTCTCTCAAGAAGTGAGGTATGGACTGCCTTGGATTAATCAAAGTGTGTTAATCAAGGTTTGCCTACATTCACCAAGCTGACAGGAAGATATAGTGTCAATAAGCCTTTCTGTTTTTTTCCCAAAGGGCTTCGGTTAGGCTTTGGTCTGTTTCCATGCTTTTATTTTGTGGTCTCTCCTTGTGCTCAGTGGAGCTTGCTAATTGGTTGGAGCCTCTAGGCTTTACTGCAGTAAAAATAGTAATAAAGAGCTATCTGCATTCTTCTGGTCTCTTTGATGGGCAGAGATTTTACCATCCTGGTTTCTAACACAGTGTGCTATTGCTTCCACTTCTCCTTGACATTCTGGCTTAATCAGTTGTGCTTAAGTTGCCCTCAAGCCTCCATAGCTCAGCATTCTTCTCAAACAGGGCTACATGTCTGAGATTGATTTAAATTTAAAACACAAGAGGAAAAGCTAGTCCATTCAGTTTTAGAACAGCTTTCCTCCTGTGGAAAGGCTCTTCTGATAAAATTATAGAGCCTCCAAGGGTAATGTGCTAGCCCAAGCCACTGCCATTAGCCATGTCATGTAATGCAAACAAGTACTATGTGAATGAACAATGAGTTCTGGCCACCCTACGAATGTCACTGTTCACCCCATTATAAAATGTTTGTATTCTGTGCACAGCTTTTGTTGGTGCCCTTCTCCATTAATTCTGGGGTATTACTCATCAGTAATCACCATTCATTGCATCCCTCTTTGTCTTGGCAAGAGGATGCTTTTCTCCTTTGTTTGTTTTCTTCTGTTGTGCTGACTTGTTTCTTCTCAGTTATGTAGTACTGCTACCAGTGGTCAGGAAAACATTCACCCATGGCATGCTAGGTCTAGCCATGGTGACTTCAGTTGACTTCCCCCAAGGATCACCTGGTCCTCCTGGGCAGGTTCAGTAAGCATTCCCTATGCTTCTTTCTGGGGCTTCAGTATTGGGTTAGGAATAGCTGAAGCAAGAAAGTAAAGCCAGCTTCCTACTAGTGTTCCATGTCATGGATCTGGTGCTGTGCATCACTGCTAATGGGACATGCAGAAGGCATTTCCCCACCAAGGCACTGGAACTGCTGCACTCTTTTAAGCTGTGCGTGCTGGTTCCCAGGATTTGTGTCAGAGCAAGAGGTGCTCAGGTTATTAAAAATTGCTCTTCCTCTCAGCCCAACCAGGCTGCATGTAGCCCCATGTCATGTCTGGGCCCCCATGGGGCAAGGCTTGATGAAAGCAGCCCAGATTCCACCTACATCATCAGTAAGTACTGGAGTCTTGGAGTGCCAGTTAGAAACATATTGTGAATCTTATGTATTAACACATGAACAATCATACCTCACTGCTGTGCCGTCACCCTGAAGCTTGCATTTCGTTGTTTACCTTCCCCTCTCTTAACTGTATCTGAAAAGATGCTTATGGGAAGAGATCCTATTTCCTGAAGATTTTGGCTTCTGTAAAGAGGCAGACATAAAATTAATTTCATTCTGCTGGCATAAGACTGTTAATACTTCTAATACCCAGATTTTGATGTACTAAAATACCCAAATATAGAAACTGCAATGAAAATGGAGCCTATTACTGGTTTATTGCATCACAAACTGCCCATGTATGGCATAAATATCATCACTGACTTATAAATAAATTAGAGAGCGAAGACAGACACATAGAAACAAACCTAATTACCAGAAAGGAAAAGTCCTCATCCTACAGTCACATCTGTCCTGGCCGCAGATAATGTTGTGTGGGTTTTGGCTTTTGGATCTTTTAAGTATATTTGAACAAAGGGCTCAGTGCGCAATATAAACTTCACCTCTGCCCTTGACTCAGGTGGCAAGTTGTGTGTAATGCCATCTGTAGCCTCCTGCACTGCATGAGATTCATCCTCATATTTTAAATAATGAAATTCTGAGTCCTTCTGTTAGCAAAGATAACCTTCACTATGTAAATCAACGCAGTGGTATTTTGTTGAGTTTGCCAACAGACAAATAACGCTAATATATGTGTGAAGTTTCTCAATGTTAACTTTGAAATATAGCTGAGGCCATTTAAATGCCAACACTTTTAAGTCACTAGTCAAAATAAAAACACCCAGATCAAGTTACTGAAATTTAATTATAAGGAACAGCTGGGACTGGTTTTGATTTTGACTCTTAAGGACCCAGAAAAATAAACAAGCATGCGGGTCACTAGGCACACAATTCTCAACCCAAGGGAATAAAACCAGATCAAGTGATCTCCTTATTCTTTATACTGATCAGGCACAGTTGCTGAAAAATGCACACAGATACCCTCTGAAGAGTGTTAACATTACTCTTAAAGTAGGCAACTGAAATCAAGCAAAAAGAAAACTCCAGTCCTCCCTTACCCAGTCTCTTATCATTTCACATCCAGACACTGCACCCATCCCAACCCATTTCAGTTCACAGAGGCAGACTTTGAGGTTGGTTACTGTTCCTTATTCAGCTACAGGGGGTTTGCTCTTTAATGATGTTCCTGGAGATGCTCCACAGGCAACTGCTTCAATCCTGCCACATTTCCTCTCCTTCCATGCTGCCCATTTTTCTCCTACTTCGTTACAAAGCAGAAGAAACAACTGCTTGTGTGAAACCTCCTAGTTATTGTGGTTTCCATCTTGAGGCTGCTGGAGCCTCTAATTCACACTAAAATCAGTGCAAATGCTTGGTTTTCTGCCAGACAGTATGGGTAAATAATCATCCTTACAGTTAAAGCTGTCTCCAGTTGTACACCTGGAGGGGTTTTAACTCACTGGGATCTGTCTGTGACAAAATACATGGAGATCCACTGGGGAATGAACCATGGGAAATAGCCATGACAGTACGACATAAAGGTACAGCTGTCTACCAGGACTGAAAGTCAATGGCGTAACCTTTAACTCCTGCCTGTCACATAAGGAAAAATAAAAATAAAAAAAAAGAGAAGAGCACCTGTTCAGCATGAAGGAAAAGGACCACATGTTTAAACTCTGTAGGGATTCACATGAAAGAAGTCTCATGTTCTGTGCTCAGACCTGACAGAAGATAAATCCTCCGCTTTCAGATATGGACCTATGTCAGGTTTAAAGCTTTGGCCCACTTCAGTATATTCAAATCTTTCTTTCTGCTTTAGAGGATGAAATCTGCAAGGGTTTTCTTTCAGGATCAGAGTTGATTTCAAACGGATCCCAAATACCAAGTTTTCAGAAATGAAACACTGAATTTTATGTTTAAAGAAAAAAAAAAAAGTCTGCACACAAGCTACTAATGCAGAAATCTTGATGGAAACTTGTGCAATGCAGTGAATCACAGAAAGGAGTAACATTGCTGAAAATTAAGTCAAACATTTTCCTTGTGAAATCAGCATGTCAACGTTGATTTAAGGGGAGCTACAAAGATTTCTTCCCCCTAAAGAGCTGGTTCTTCTACATGGCTAATTAATATTTATCTAGGAAGGAAGGTAACATACGCTAAGCCCACTGCCACTATTTATAAGCATGCTCTAGTATTCTTTGTTCCCGGAGGTAATCAGAAGCTAGGAGCTTTTGCTGGCATGCAGATTTGGGCTGCTAATTTAATAAAACGCATTATCCATTAATTTGAGTCCTTTTAGGATGTCAGTGTTTACTAGTTGACAGTTTCTTCTGCAGTGTGAGACCTAATTGCAAAATTTAGTTGTCTAATTCTGCTTAGCAAGAGGCATAGAGAGGCGCTTACACTATGTTGAAATTCAGGAAAGGAAGAAATTTTGAAGGTCACAAAGGTCTTGTAGGCCTACTTCCATCAGCAAGACTAAAGCAGTATAGCAAACATAATATAGAGAATGGCTATGCCATTGTCCAAGTGCCAGAGCTTTGCAAGGTCAGGAGGCCCTTTGAGGGATTCAGGATACGTGCAGTTACTCTCAGCAGCATGTCATGGTATAGGTCCAGCCAGCAACTAAGCACCACATGGCTGCTCGCTCACTCGCTCACTCCTCCTCCTCCCTGCCAGGATGGGAAGGAGAATCAGAAGAAAAAGGTAAACTCTGTGGGTTGAGATAAGGAGAGTTTAATAGAAAACACAAAGAGGGAAGAAACAACAGTAATAACAATAGTACTAATGAAATAATAAATAAAGTGAGTGATGTACCACTCAGAAACTGGCCAGCTGTACCTGAGCTGTGCGCACTTCTTCCAGCCAGCTTCTCCCTTATATACTGAGCATTATGTCAATATTGTGTAGAATATCCCATTGGCTGGTTCAGGTTCTTATGAAAATTAACCCTATCCTAGCTGAATCCAGGACACAGCACTTTGCAAGGTAGTGCAAAGCTGAAGATCTCAATTATAGCAACAAAGTTTCTGTAAACTAATTCAATCCAACATAATCTGGTCTTGGAGTGAAGCTGTTATGAAACTGTTGGTCTAGATGTTGGAAAGTGTGAAAAGAATAATAGAGCCAGCCAAGGCCATCAGTATCACCACTGCTCTATGTCTAGCTCTTTCTTTGAGGAAGAAAACAAAGACTCTGAGAAGCAAAAGGCTCAGAAGAGGCAGGTCAAAAAATTGTGTCACTTTCAGCTTCTGCCAAATATGAGCCAGTGATATGTCTCACTGGCTGCAAGCGGAACTGTAACTCCTCTGATTTTCAGAAAAGTAACCAAGTAAAACTACAGAGCCAGATAAGCAGCCCTGATCAGCATTGACCCAGGGATTTAAGGAGACTGTAGCCTATGCCATCGAAGGATGTGGCCTGTTACCATTTTCCAATCTTTTCATTATCCAAAGATTGTGTAACTGGCAGGTCTCATAGAAGCCTGTAAAACTGCATTCCTTCTTGTCTAGCATATATGTGTGTTAACTTGGAAAGGGAATACTTAACTGTAAAACACAGATGTGATATCTATTTAGACAGGTACATTTATTTTTCATTACAGGAAGAAGTCAGTCTTAAAGGATTCAGGTCTCGGATAGAACATGCCCAGAGAGAGGTTTTGAGCTGATCTTAAAAATACCTTACCTCTGGGTGTAGCCTTTAAAATGTTAATGGATTTTTAAAAAGACTTAGATGTGGTCTTCTCATTTGCAAGGTCATGCCTGTTTTTGTAGAAATAGAATCAGATTATTTTATTTTTGTATGTTCTATATTTCAGTTGTGAATTTCATGGTTTTCTCTTTCCTTTTTTTTTTAAAATTTTATTATACCACTTTTCCAAACCTTACTCTCCTCATAGTCCCGTCTGACTTAAGTCCCTGACTTAAGGAGGTTTGCAAAGGCACATTGGGTATACAGTTCATATCTTTAAGAGCAAGCAAAGGCTTCCACATGCAGGCCGTCTTCTTCTTAGAAAGTACAAATAAAATATACATCTATTATTAAAAAAAAAAAAACCCAAGAATCAAAACAAACATAACATGCAGTTCTCTCTGGGTTTCCCTAGGCCTTCTCATCACTCCCAAACATTCTGTGGGACTTGTCCCAGATCTGTCTCCTCATCCCCTTAGTTCATGACTTTTCATCCTAGTCAAGAACTTTCTCCCCCACTTCCAATCTATCTTCTCCATGTCTTGCTCCTGCAGCTGGGCACAGCTCTGCACCAGAGCCCAACCTTCTGTTCTCCCACTGTGCTCACACTCCTGTCACTGGGAAGGAGGAAGGAGAATGTCCTTGCATATCCCTCCAAAACTCACTGCCTCTTTCATGTTTAAAACAGAGCATTAAATCATGGGGGATTTCTACACTCCAAAACCCCAAGCCTGATATAAGATAATGGAAAAACCTCAAGTGAAGCTACCTCACTGCCCAAGATGTCTCTGCTTAAGAGTGTTGCTAGGAAGGTTTAGTAGCTAAAACCACTGTCCTGGTATCTGTCATGTTCAGTAACATTTTTTTAGTCTTGGAAGCTGCATTATACCTACCTAAATACTACCACACATTTCCATAGCCTGCTGTTGTGGCCATGACCCCCTTCTCTCTGCATCCCTCCTTTGTGCACCCCTTCCCTTATCTCATTCCTCCACTAATACCTCACTAACCAGCAAATTTTCTTTACATGACTTTCAAATCCTTTGGTAGTTTATCCGCTCCTCATCACATATTCAGGTCAATTACTGCCTCCCACTAGCTGGCCCCTCCCAGAGTAATATTTGATTTCAGACATCTTCATGCCTACCCAGGCTTGAGAGAAGCTTCCTGTAACAGGCACAGATATCCTCATTATCTTACCTAAAAATCCTCCTTTGTTGTGATGCCTACGAAACACACTTGACAAGAGTCAGGCTGTTGATTAAACTGTGGCTGCTGCTCCTTATTACTCCTCCTGGCAGTATTTTGTTTGCTGATGTTCTCCTACCTGTGTGCCTCTGCTAGCACTAGTTCTTTAGAATGGAGGCTATGTATTTGCTCTAAGTCCTTGCAGAGCCTTGAAAATAGCTTTGAGGGTCCTGATCCTGGGCTTTGAGTGGCTTGCTATAAATTGCATTTATATCAATAGCAACAATTAACAACATCTTCTCTTGTATTGTTTTTAATCTGTACAGTTCAGAAATCATTTTGTCAGTGATCCAAGAATGATACAAGTCATACCCTTAGCAACATGACTTATCCACATAAACTGATCTGATCAGTACAGCAGGGAGTTCAAAATAAGATCACCCAGAACCTACAAAATGTAAAAATTCCTCATTTTCTGCTTGAGAAAAACTGGAATGTTTTCTTATTTTTAAAAGATAAGAACTGCCCCTTATTTTCTCTATGCAACTAACCAGAAAGAAAAGAAAGTAAAAGAGCAGATTATTAAAATGTAATGTGTACCTGGTAGTTTGCTTCTATTGCAGCTCAGAATTATGAGCTGTTGAGATAAAGGGAAAAAAACCCAGAAACCTAAACAAAACAAGAAACCTGCTAGAAAAGATGTTCCCAAAGTCTGAAGGTTTGGGAAGCAGAAAGCACGATTACCCTTTCCCTTCTGCACCTGCTCCTTATCTGTCTCAAGAGATCAAGTACTCCTAAGTCTCCTTAGATGAGAATTTCTCACTTAATGTTTGATTATAAGAACTGGGGGTTTCATCTTGCCTACCCTCTGCCTAAAGTGTATACACTTAAAAGTTGAGGCACCTGGTCATGACAGACAGGCACTCTAGTCTCAGTAACTTTCCAGACCTCTTCCTCTATTCTTCAGCTGTAGTGCAAATACTGGTACTTATTCTAGAAAATGTCTTTCATTAGGGATATGTTTCTTGCCTCAGCAAGGCAGACTTTTTTACTGGCTTAGCACTGCATGTAACACTGGATGTTAATTTACCCTTATCTTCCACTGTGCTGGTCTATCAGTGGCCTTTGGAGCAGTGGTGACCATTCCATATGGATCTCGCAAGATCTCAGCAGTGCTCTCATTCCTACAGCAGTGACATTTTGTAAATTCCTGCAGAAAGTTTTGTTTCACATTCTCAGAGAGACCGGAAAGATTTCAGTAGTTCCCTTTTCAAAAAACAGTGCTTTGGTAGCATTATTCAGTCTTTGCCATTTTGATTGCCTTTAAGTACACAGTCGTCTGAGGGGCACTGAAACATGGGTCAGTCAAATGTTGACAGCCTAGTATTACCTGGCTGAAACAGTATGAGGAGAAATATTTGTGGGAGCTGATGGTTATCTGCACTCCCTTTTTTGGATTTGTTACATGAAAATTATTAGAGCATGTTTAGATATCCTCCTTTTCTTCATGGAAGAAGTCCTTTAAGCTTGTTTTAGAGATTTTAAGTATGCTTTAAAATCATCTGCTGTCTTCTCAGTACTTCACTCCTTTTTCTGGACTCAATTCTGCTTTTATTTGAAAGGGTCAGACTTGATGCTTTTCATAGAATCATTTAGTAAGATCATCGAGTCCAACTGTTAATCATTTTCAACCCCTCTGACTTTCACAGATACATCAGCAGTTTCCATTGAATTGCCTATCAGATTTAGCAAAGACCAGAGAGATGAAGAAATGAATTGCTTGGACGTCTAATCATAAGCATGTTTAATGTGACCTTGAAAAGGGAGGACTGGATTAAATGGTTCTAGGGCTCTTTTGGTGAAGTTTCTACATTTTGGATGTATTTGAAGCTAAAGGGCACAATTCAACTCTCTGCAACTTAAAGAACACTTGATGAGCACAGCCAGATAAAGGAAAGCAATAGGGGATTTTGAGAGTATTTATTCAACTGTTTTAGATAATTTAAGTCTTTGCATCTTGACAGTAGTAGATTATGCAAGCGGTAGCTTCACTAAATTACACAATATTCAGATGGATGTGATTTGCAAATGGATGTATCTCGGTAGGAAAAGTTTGTGTAGGTTACTCTGAAAGCCAGAAATGTGAAAGTATAGAAAATGAACAACAAATTATCTCAGGGACTAAAAAACAGTTTTGACAAAATAGGGCCCAAAATCCACTATCATTTAAGTAATATAACAATGTACATTTGCAGTTAAATTCCACCTACACTACTTACATACTGGTTAGCATTTTCTGAATATTTGAAGCATGTTAAAGAAGTTGAGTATCCACCTATTGCAAGCAGAAAAAAAATTGAGATAATGGCAATATCTTGACAGACAATGTTTTTAGGCTGGAGCCAAATTGAACTTGGCATGATGTGGGATGAGATTGCTAGCAACTGATATAACCAATGTGGGAAAAAAAAGTCTCATACTGGAGGTCGTACATAACTAGGATAGTGGAAATTATACTTTAAAAGGTCTGGATAATGACAAAATCCTTGACCAATACACCTAACATTTAACCATAACCATAATTCACATACAGGAGAAAAAAAATGGTTAGGTACTCCTATGATACCATCCTTCTCTATTTATCCATGATCAAAGATAGAAAGAGCAGAGGGTCTGTTAGGGACTTCAGTTCTTTCACTTTGATAATACTATGGTCATTATAGTTAAATGTTGCCATAACTGTATAGCAGAAATCAAAAATTAAGTGAACATGATTCTTCAAGGAGGGAATCCTTTTGATTATAAAAAAATCAGACATTGATGCAGGCAATATTAATAAAGTAAGCATTAAATGTGATTTGTTGAGAAGTGAACAATCATAGCGGCAAAGTCCTGGGAAAAACAATGTAATGCAGGAAGATAGAACAGAAAGGCAGACTGAGTGTATCTATAACCTGTTATAAGAGCTGTCTATATACAGAAACAACATAAAAATTGGGGAAATGCATCTACCCATTTGAGACTTCTTGCAACCCACGGTCAAGTAACAGATTTTTAAAGACCCGTGGAGTATTAGGAGTTTCTACAATAACCACAGGCCACAAAATTTCACCAACCCTACTCTGAATCAGTAATTTGTGACTGGGGTGAGAATCAGGCCAAAAAGGAGGGAGACAAACTATATATTTTATCAGCCCAACTGAGATAACTGGAAGAAAAGCAGACAAATCCTCAGGGACACAAGAGAAAGGTCTTGAGCAGGTCACACATTCAAATGCTGATCCATTCCAACTCATTCTCCCACATCCCTGTTTAATCTACTCCACTGGTAAATTGTTTCCTCTGATAAATATTTCTATCTTTTTCTTTTTAACATAAACTTGGATGCCTTCAGTGTTCAATGATTGGTCCTTCCATGCTTTTGTCTGTTTAATTAAAGAGTACCTGATAATCAAACATCTTCTGGCAATGGAGTTCTCTATAGCTTGCAATCAAATAGCCTGCAATCAAGATTCCTTCTTAACCTCTTTCCACAGGTAAAACTGACTTGCTGTCTTCAACTCTTTGTATCCCTGTTCCTAATTGTTGTGACACTTGACTTCTTAGTCTTATTAGTTCTCTACATCATTCTCCTTACTTGTTTCCCTTACATTACTTGAAGTTGAAAGAGATATAGATATCAGATATATATGATATACACATATATAATTATATATAGATTTTATATGTAAATACACATATAATAGAATTAGATATGTGATATAATACGTATACATGTATATATGTATTTGTATGTGTGATACATATAAATATATGTGAAAGGCAGTCACAAAAAGGAAGAAAAGAATCTTTTGTTCATCATAATGGTGGTTAGTATAAGAAGTAAGGGGAAATTGAAATCAGGAAGTTTTTTAAAACAAATTTGGAAAACTTTAGTTTACCTTGAGAATTGTGAAGCTCTTAAGCTGTCTTCTAGGAGAAACACAAAACAGAACTAGTATAAAATCAGAGCTGTGCATTTTGTTTTAAAAATATGCATATGTAACATGGCTGTTGACTAGTAAATTGCAGGTGTACTCTACCATTTTATAAACTAATCAGTGGAAGCAAGGTAGGAGGTAATTTCAAAGAGAAGCTGCATCTACCTCTGCTGCGTTGGCAAGGCAGAGCCATAGGCTGACCCAGCCCAGTGCTGGCACAGGTCTGCTCTGCAGAGGAGGTCAGGCTGGATGACTTCCAGGAGATCATTCTCCAGCCAGCATTTCTGTGTTTCTTTGCATTAACGCAGCAGGACTTCTGGACATAGTCACGAGTGATTAACAAATAGTAATGACTGAAGTTTGGAAACGTAGCTTTGTCTATCAAGGAAATGAAGATTTTGTCAGCCTTGACAGAGACTCACCACTTTAAGTACTGTATATGGGTGGAAGTGGGAAGAATCACTATCTGGGTTAAAATATCAGCAGGATTTGAATCCTGCCTTGTCATACCCCTGGCCAGCACCGTGTGTTAACAAGAAAGGGGAGACCTGATCCTGGCATTGTGCTCTTTGGCTTTCAGAATGAATTGCTGTAAAATCATGGGAATTTGAGAAAATAGGGAGTAAGAGATACTAGGGACTCCCAGTGGAGAATGGGGGACAGCAGCATTTCACCAGTCTTGAGTGTGGTTAAAGGGAGGGATACAATGTGCTAGTAAGTAAAATTCATGTACTAAAGCAAATCTGTTTAGATTATGGATTAAGGCAAAGTTTTGCCTTATTGTGTATGAAAGCAAAGTGTTACAATTCTGTTACTGTTGTTGTTCTTATTAGTTATCCAGCACAACTTGATAAAGATTGCTTTTGTGCTAAGCAAATCCTGTGGATCCTATGATCTTCATAAGAATTTTCATTTAGCAGGAACACCCAGTGGCTTCTCTTCCAACTTTTTTATTCCATGCTAATAGAATATTTGTATGACAGGACAGGTCTTACTAATCTAAGGATTTAATAAGAGGTTCAATTGCAGAAGCATTTTTCTGAAAAGCAGAACAATGTTTATTCACTCCTCAAACACCCCTGAGGAATGTTAAATGAAGAGGTTTGTAGCTTGAGATTAATACTGGGTTTAAAGGACACCTGACCACTCGAGTAGAAGCGGATTTGTAACAATCAGGAAGCTGAAGTAAGGCATAGGGAATTACTTCAGTTGTTGCAGAGAAGTCAGAAATTGGAGTCTTCAGTAAGCTTGGAAATTAGCCTGTAGTAACACACTTGAGTTCGTCTTCTCTCTGATAACCACCTCTGATGGGTGATGTGACTGCATGGTGCAAAATGTGGTTTTATGGTGTGGGAGTCCTGAGCAAAATCCCAAAGCTGTTCACCCTGTCTAGTCCCTCATTAATGAGAATAATACTCACAATCTCTCTCTGATAAGAGGAGTCTGGGGGTCAAAATTCAGCTACCAATACATGCGGAGAGCCTAGTCTGTGCTGATGAATGCTGTTAAAAGCATTACAGCCTGTGCCAGAGCAAGATAGAGGATTTGGTGCTAGATGTGTCTCTCCGCTGCAGCAAAAAACAGTGAGGCTGCCTTAGCCTAGTTGCCTCTGCAACTAAATATTTGCAGCATACATTAGATTTTCCCAATAAAAATGTCTTTTTTTTGTCAGAATGTTATAAAGGATCCTAATGTAAATGAGATTCAAACCCATATTGCACATTACAGTAATGCTAATTTGTTACAAAAAGAAGTGCTGCTATTCAACACTGTGTTAATGAAATGGTGAGATATATCCATCTTGAAAGCACTGTGGGTAAAGGATGCTGAAGCAATTGATTAGGAAACAAGGAGAATTGAAAAGATATATTTTTTATAAACCAATGTTAAATATGGGCAGTCAGCTTTGGCTGCAGCTCTACAAAATTCAGAATTAGTCCTCCTTAAGAAAAGGATAAACTCTTTATTTATTGTCACCTAAGTTGACACCTAAAGAGTCATTTAATGAATCATAATTAGGTTTTCCTAGATCTAAACTGGAAAAGAAAACAAAACTGCAGAACCTCGCTAGCGTGGGCCATAGAGATCTATTATTTTATTCTGCAAATTCTTAATATTTTGTTTTGTTTGCCAATTGTCATTCTGTTGCCCATTGCTTTTGCAATGCCAGTTGCAAAATCCAGCCTTACTTTTACTTGATGCAATACTCTTATGAGCTGATGGCAATCATGGATGTTACATAGTCATAACTATGCCTGTAAGAACAGTCAAAGGTATGAAGTCATACTGCACAGCACTTGAGATATATCTAGCTGATAATAACACAGTTACTTGTAAAACAGGGAATTGAAATAAAGGCATTTCTTACTGTGTTTTATTTTATTTGTACCGGAAAGTTCAGTTATAAGGCCAGCTACCAATAAGGCACTGGCAGCTTTGAGGATCTAGATACTTCTCTTCGTTTGAAACAGACAGAAAATATTTTAAATCTTTGTTGTAATACTAAAAATCAGAATTCCTCCTATAAGGAAAATTGAGGTCATTATAAGTCAGTGCTTTTCTTAATCAATCTATTAATTTGGGTTTGGTTTCTTTTTGGTTGTTGTTCTTTTTTGTTGTTGTTTTTCTTTTGGTTTTTTTGTTTGGTTTTTTTTTTTAGAAAAAGGAACTGGCACACAGCTCAGAAGTCTAGTGTTTTGTCAATATGTACTGCCTTGGGATCCTTGCCTTTCAGAACAGAACACTGAACAGATTTCTTTCCATGTGATTAGGAACTTCTGCAAATCTGCACTCTCTCCTCCTTCATCTCCTTCATTTAGCCATGTGCTGTTTTGCTGAAAACTCCTTCCTCCCCCAGTCATCACACCGACAGTTTCCTCTGATCTACAATCTCCTTGTTTCACCTTTCAGATGTATCTTTCATTCTTCTCTCCCTAAGTGGCTTTTTTTTTGCAGTCCCTCTATTGCTTTTATGAAACGTCTCCTTCTCACGTGCCTACAGTGTTCTTGAACTTTGCATCCTCTCTTGTCACCACGTTGTTTCTCTCCCTGTTCTTCCATCCACACACTCAGGAATCAATCAACACTGATTACCCACTACATCTACAGGGGGTTCAGAGTTGCAGTTTTGAAGGAAAAATTGTGGAGGAATTCAGACTTCAAAGGGGGTCTCATTCTGTTGGATCAATTTGGAGTGAGAACATTGGAGCAACTTGCTTTTCTCAGAAATTAATGTTCCCACCAGTCAATAGCTAAATAACTCAGACCTTGCAGAACACTTTTCATTTCAAACCAGTAAAATGCCTACTTAGTCTTCTCTGGAAAAAAACTAAATGGTATCAACAAAAGCAAGGGAGGCTGTTATTATTTTAACTATTGTTATTGCTGGCAAATAAAGCACTGGAGAAATCTAAAGGTTTGTGTTCACAATCTGGCAGATTCAAATAATGCAGATGCTATCACAGAAAATCATTTAAATGTCTAATCAGCATATAGACATAAAATAATGAGATGTTAAGCCAAGGAATCTATGGGGTCACATTGATTTATTTAACAGTTGATGCATTTCATGTGATCACAGCAAGCAAACAGAATCGATTTAGAGCTGCTATATAGGGAGAACAGCTCACCAGGAATTGTAACCATTCAGTCTCTTGGAAAACTGTCTCACATCATATTGGTAATATATACACACAATGCAGACTGACAAACTTCTGTGTTTACACTGCTAATGGCACCAACAGATCAGTACTGTTACACCTGTCTGGTAAACTTCATGATCCTGTTTCTTTGGTCACTGCCAGCAGACCACAGAAGAGTTTTGTCTTGTGGGGAGACCAGTTTGATTCAGGAGAAATCAAAATGCAGGGGGTGAGGGAACTGAGGAAAGCAAAGTTTGAGATGAGTGAAAATTGAAGTCTGGAGGATGTGAAAGCAGAGCACTGGCGCATGGTGTTTTTAGCACACACTTAATGATTAGGAACTTGCACATCATTAATAAAAGACATATTTAAACAGCAAAGCAAAATTTTAGCACTTGGATCTCTTAGGCAATTCTGGAGGTTTCTTGAAAGTTTTGGAAATTTGCTTGTTATTAAGACGCAAATGTACAAAAAATTATTTTACAAACAGAAAAGGTGTGCTTGGTGTGCTGTATTATGTTGACTTTGAAACCCAGCCATAGGGGAGATACTATAATGGGATGTGCTGCTTGTCTAGCTTGGGAAAAGGATAAAGTAGGCTTGTTCTTGTAAGTTGTGTGCTACAGCAGAAAATGTTATACACCCAGTAGAAGCATTTAAAAAACACATTCTTTGAATTGCAGTTTGCAAAAACAACAGTTGGTGGCACTTTGAAACAATTTTTACTTCTAAATCTGCATTTGCTGATTGTAGGTGTGTAAAGGATTATATTAAAATAGTAAATCACTAGTCTACAGTAATTCAAATTGCGGTAACAATACAGAATTTATCAGCTGTCTTCTGCATGGTGCACAGACAGCTTTCTTAAACCAAATTTGAAGTTCTGCATTTGTAAAAACAAGGGAAGGTGCTCAGGGAGTTTAATTCTTCTTAAAAATATCAGAGAGAAATTACCAGAAGAGACAGTAATGACAAAGGCAGCAGAAGAAGTCACTGCAAACTGCATAGTTTACTCCAGTCTGCAGAGGCACCGAGGTCCTGCCATGGTGTGGCACATTTCTGTGTACTGTTTGGCTTCACTGCATTTACATTTTGAAGGTTTGGGTTTTTTTGTCATGGCACTGATATGCATGGTATGTAACACACATGTAAATTTCTTTTTTAACCAGCACCCACTAGATAAACAGACATTTCCCTGGATTTTAATCCCCAAAACCTGTGAGAGAGAAGAGCAGAGAGAGACTGCCATGGCCAAACCAGAAGAATCAAGCATTTAACCATGGTGTTTCTATCAATCACATGCGAATACACCACCTGCACAGGAACTGAAGCATGCCTGCTATCACAAAGGGAAACCTGGGCATTACTGGACAAAATTGATGGCTTGGAAGATAATATCTCTATGTTATCACATATGTTGTCTGAATATGTGGCATTTAAAGTAATTGGCAAGCAAAAACCCTTTCATGAGTGATTACCTATGAGCCTTTCTTCCACAGGCCAGTTTCTTTGGGGTCATTTCAATTCCAGAAGGGACACATCACCCCTTGGTCACAAAGAAAGCCCTGAATACCAGGATGACTCTGCTGCATTAGATGCAGCCATTTGTTCAAAGAACTGGAAGACCAGACTACAGCTGGTGCTTGGCTATCTCTACAGCTTGGCCAAAGGAACTTCAGTGCCTTCTGTTCCATCTCTGATTCTTGCATATTGGAAATGAGAAGCTCAGTCTACAGAGGATAATAGATCTGGAACCACTGCCGGGCTCTGCCCCTCCCCATCATTCTGCATGTGGATCAGTTGCAAATGATTCCTGTTTGCTGACCTGACCCTGAATATGTTGGTCTTGACAGTATAATCTATAAGTAATTCTTATTTAGATTTATAAATAACATGTTTTGCAGTTATTAATAGTTCTTTATATTGACCAGTTTGGGTTCTGTGGAAAAATGTTTCCCTTGGCTTCAGACAAACATTGCTTCATGCATTTATAAATGTGGTCTTGCCTGGGAATATTTTGCTGCTTTCCCATATGATTCCACAGGGCTGTTTGCATTGAGAGGAGAGCTTGACCTATCCAGTATGACAAGGCAAACCTCCTTGTGAACAATAATGCTGCCTGGCATTCTAGCTTTTCCATAATGTGCTGCTAGATTTGGTGTAACTGTGAGCTAAATACTGATTTGAATTGTGCTGGCTTTCACATACTTCCATGTACCTCAGCTTTTGTAATGTCTGTGCTTCAGCTATGTTCATGATCCTTAAGCAACCCAGCAATGCCTACAGGGTTTGTGCTTTAGTAGCTTTCTGAATACTTGATACCCCTGTACACCCCTCTTAGCAGCAGAATATTTCTTTCAGTCTGAGAGCATAGCTTATACTTCTGTTTGAGATGATGTTTTGGGGCTTTTCAAGACAGTTTTCTCCAGTGTCTAATTCAGCAATTTGTACCTACACCCACAAGAGATGGTTTGTTGATGCTAATGTTTTTGTTTTGTATACCTAATATTGTGCTTACAGAGGGCTCAGGAATCCTTTGTTTAGGCATTTTGTATACCTGCCTGGGTGCCAAATTAATTTTCACACACTGGTGCTTTCAGTTCAGGTGTGGATGCAGAAATACCTATTTCCTACCTGACTTTCACCTTGTCTACGTGTAGACTTATGACACACCTTTATATTGGCTGCCAGCCAAGGTAGTAATTTCTGGCTCAGCAGGTACTATCCTTCATACCATTTTGGACCTGTGGGCTTGATTGTCTTTATCATGCTAGATACAATTCCTTTGATTACGTCATCTCTCTGAGCAGCTGTATCAGTTGTAAAACCGGGTACCTATTCCCAGTGTGGCTAGAAGCTGGGACTTCCCAACTCCGATCTGTTTTTATGTGGGCTTTGTTTGGTTGTTTGTTTGGATTTTGTTTGTGGGATTTTTTTGTGTTTTGGTTTGTTGTGTTTGTTTGTTTGTGGGGTTTTTGTTTGTTTGTTTTATTGTATTTAATTTTATTGTGTTGGTTTTGGGTTTTAGTTTTGTTTGTTTTGTTGTGGGTTTTTTTTTGCTTGTTTGGGTTTTGTATTGTATTTAATTTTTGTTTTGTTTTGTTTAGCTTTGTTTTGTTTTCAGAGCATCATCATTCTGGTCTCACAGTCCTGTCTGTAACTGTCATAGACTGGTTGTTTTGAATAATTTGGCTTGTTATTAATACCAGCTCTGAAGTGCCTGTTCTGAGTAAGTGTAAATCAGTATCACACCCAGGGCTTTCTTGCAACTCTGGTCTGGGACACAGTTTCTTTCTCTGCCCCCCAAGTCAAGTTTTGTGGTGCATCAACAGTATGCCCTGTATCAGTGGGTGTCTGTTCTCAGAAAAGCATCAGATGGAACATGGTCCAGTGAGTTAAAGTGTCTGATATTTTCTACTATCTCTTTTTACTCTCTGTGGAAGAGATGCAATTCATTTTAGCACTTCATCACTCCCCGAAAACACCAGAGTCCCCTGCACTGTAAATGAAAAGAGGTGCCTGTTTGGTGGATGCAAATGCCCCCTGTCACGTTTGAAAAGCACGTCTCTCTTTCCATTGACTATAAAGCTCACTTTATAGGGAATATACACCATTAAATTAAGTGGACTGGATCACTCTCACACTCCTTTATTCCTTTGTCTTTATGCCATCCCTTCCTCTCATTATACTTCCTCCCTAGGCCAAGTGCCAAAAATGCCAGGGAGGCAGTATCTCAGCTATCAGCTTAAATTGTCAAACTGGCTTCCACCTTTTTCAATTCAGAGAGCACTTGTATTGAAATTCCTCTTATTTTAGGCAGTGGTAGTATTTTAAACTCAGAACTATGTAAAGAATTGGCGATAACACTGAACTGCTTAGCTGCGAAGGGGTGGTTACAGACCAAGTGAGGAAATGTTTGCATAAATCCTATGTAGGCAGATTCTCACCTAGAAAAAGCCTGCACTTCTGCCAAAATATTCAGCATCTCTCCAGCATCCACCACAAGACAATTGTCAGACTTGATTGGTCCATCAGGGAAAGACTTTTGCTTTCATTTCTGTGTGTTTGCTGCCAGCATGTTTCCCTGACAGTGATGCAAGAGATGACCGGATGAGTTCATTGACCACGGAGATGAGTGTGCAGGAAATCTCTTTCCTTCTTCTTTTGCAGAGGTGAGTAGAAGCCTGCAGTCATTCCCAAGGAGGATGGGTTGCCAGCATGTTCAGTTTTTAATGAAGTCCCCAGGTTGTATGGGCTGGTGCTTCTTAAGCATTGCAGGTGGCAGGATGAGGGAGTCCTGGCTTCCCTTTGGATCCAGAGCTCTGAGATGAGGAACCTGGGAGGTGTCCCAGCTGGGGAGGCTCAGCTTGAACGCTTCTCTTTTTCTCATCAATAAAACTAAAAAAGGGGGGATTTCAAGGACACAGGAGTCCCAAATTACTGTTTAACACTTTGGTAACTAGGTGATAAGCAAATTGTGACTCTGCATTCACTAAACCAGAGAAACTTGATTAACTTGCTGTTCACTTGTGTTGTGGCTATTTTGTCAAGCATTAGGTAGCAATAGCAGGGGAGGGGAATGAATTTCACACACGGTTGTATATATACATATGATTATAACATTTCTATATTGACATAGCTGGGCTTGCTTGTGGCTTACTTCCAGGCATGTGAATGTTCAAACAGTGGCAGATTTGCTTGGTTTAGTTCTAAAGGTGGAGATTTATAAAGAAAGTAGGACTCCAGTGAGACACGCTTGAGCCTTTAAAATGTTTTCATTTGTCAACTGCTATCACCTAATCAAAAATAATCATGAGCAGGGAGCCTAAGGATCAGTCTAAAAGGGAAATGCTGACTGGGCACAAAGATGGGACTGTTTCACCTCAGGTAACCTGAGTCATGGTTTGCAGTCTCAAGTATTGGCAAGGGGAGCAATGAGGCACAGCATTATCCAGGAAGGCTAAGGAAAGTGTTTTATGAAAGCTGACTGTGGAGTTGCTGACCTTAACAAAAAAGGATTTCTTATACCATACTAAATGTGTAAATTAAATTTTAAAGGAAAATAAAAAAAAAAAATTGAGATATGTTCTTTTTTGATTTGTTAATGGAGAAATGCTGCACAGAATGTCCCATAAGCAGTATAGCAAGTGTCACTAAGCACTATGGATGAGAGGAAAAACAGAATTCTCCTTTGGGAGGTGGAGTACATTGGGCAACTGAGCATCTCCTGCATGGGAAATTTCTTGTACAGAATCAGCATTGATTGGTATGTTCAGGTTCAGTATGAAAACGTTTTCTAAATATTCACTTTTTTTTTCAGAACTGATACTTAAATTTCTGAGCTATCTCCTTAACTGATGTGTTCTTTGTCTGAAATTCCTATTTAAACTCTTTGTTGCATCCTCCCATCAACCTGATCTGCATCTCCCTGCCCTGGTGATACCAGAGATCTGTGTGGCTTTACCAATCTAAGAATGAAATACAGAGTTTTTTTTCCATTTTAACATGAATTCGGCTGCCAAGGCCAGTATCTTCATTACCCCACTTTAGCATGCATATGTGCTAAATCCATTATTTATAGGCAAATTTCTGCTGATGACTATCTGTATGTCATTGACAGAAATTTGCCTGCATACTCCTTCAGAAATAGGTTGTCATTACATAACCTGACCTAAACAACTATAATACTATCAGCACCTGTATTCAGCACAGCTTGAAAAGAAATTAAAACATTTTAAGGGAACATTTATTTTCAGGCAATGTCATATGTTACAGTAGTGAGTCTGAAAGTATTATAAGCTTACTTAAAAGGTGGTATGTTTATATCATTTGTTGTTTCGGAGCCAATCTTAGTTTTCTGTTAATGATCATAAACCAAGCCGCTAATGATGTCCCAGTAAAATAATGCAAAGAAATAATAGCTAATTCCTACAGGTGGTTACCCATTTAAAAACTAGAAAATCTTCTTCCAAAACAGGAAACTGTATATGTAATATGTAGACCTAGCCTTAGAAAACATACTCATAGGTCCTGCTGTCTCATCTGCAAAGTATTTCCTGTCTGTGGGAGCAGTGGCCCTGTTGAGGGCTGCTCACATAAAGGGTTGTGCAATATCCAGTTGTCTTTTGTCTATCCAAAACCAAAACAAGAAAACAAATAAGCTATTTACATAGAAGGCTCTTTAAAAAAAAAAAAGAAAAAAAAAAAAAGTGGACAATATTATGATATCTGTCAACCCTGTTGAGGCCAAAAGGTCAATAAACAAAAAAAAAAAAAAAAGAAAAAAAAAGAAAAAAAAAAGAAAAAAGAAAAAGAAAAGCTTTTGATGGCTGTGACTAGGCACTGGCTTTTGCAGACATTGTCAGATTTTTTTATTTCACTTGTCTTCCTGGGTGAGACAGTCACTCAAAAGTGGGATCCATGACTTTTAATCAATACCTCGCCCAATATTGTGAAAGGTCATATATCATTGTGTCCTAGTGCTAGGGTCATTTGCAGACAGACATTCCTTGTACTGGAGTTGTGCCCAGAGGATTTGAGCAGGATGGGAATGCCACTCTGCTGGCAGGCACAAAATAAAATAGTCCATACTTAGTGCTGAAATAGGAACAAACTGTGACAGCAGTGAAATGCAGACAGCAGAGGCTTGTGAGGGAAGGGGTAAGTGAAAATAATGGCAGAGGAATGGCAGAGTAAGGTAGTTCCTTTGAGCCACTGTTCCCTCTAGCTGAGAAATGCCTGTAAGGGGCAGCTCATTAGAAGACTGCAGCTGTTTCTAGCACCTAAAGCAATAAGTAGATTTTTCAGAGGAGCTGGTGCTTGAATATTTCTGAAAATCTCCCCATAGCATGACTGAAGAAGTCATGAGCTACTGACTGCTTCTGAGAACTTGGCTTTTGCTTAGCTGTTGATAGGAAAGCTAAACCCATTCAAAAGTTTATGTTTCGATGTGGCTGCTTGCAGCATGAGTCAGTGCACATTCCTCCTCCATGTCCATTACCAGACCCTGTTATGTCCTAGATGTGGGAATTACTGATGTCATCACAGGCTAATAGCTAAAGAAATAATTTCATTTGTAAGTACCCCCAACTGACAAGCTGTTAATCACATCCCAAGAGAGCTTTGCCAGCTTGCATTTTTGAAGATTCAAGGAAATAATACTGTTGCCTTTTATTTGTTTTACAGCATTATTTAATAACAGTGGGCATCTTGCTATTTTATGTAGTGTCAAGATATGAAATATAGCAGTACCTGTCTTGAAGTGTTACTCTGTCTTGGTACACTTTTTCAGGAAAAAGGCATACATCTACTAAACTCCATATATATACAGAAAGCTCTGATCTTGATTAGGTTATTAAATTGACTCACGTTCAAAGGGAAAACAAAATATTTGTTTGCAAGTGAAAATAAAAAAAAGAAGAAATTAAACTGAGCTTCACAGAATGGAATGGATTTCAGAGGCTGTGAAATCAGAGCTCAAAAGGAAACATTGCATACTAAATATTTTATTTATAATTATAATTGCTTTAAGTATAGCATAACGGGCTAGTGGTATTTGTTGTTTTGCTTTAGGAACACATCTAATTTCTCAATTGTCTAGTGACAAACATTGCTTTCAGTGAAGTCAACATGAGAATAGCATCAAGAAAGAATCTGAAATAATACAATCCCTTTCATCGAATACCACAAAATGTTTATTAGCTGTTTCAGCCACTGTGTGCAAGTACATTCATCTGATTGTCACTGGGATGTAGATACACCACAGGATAGATAATGAAACTACTTGAGTTGCCCTGCTTCCAAATTCCTCGGTAAACACTTCTCTAAAATTGGAGAAATCCTCTGTGATGCACCTACTGTGATGGTATCATGATACAAATTCAGCTAGGAATTATTGACCATTCCTCACCGTTCTGAAATATATCTCATAAGCATACATGTGACCTATTTTCTTCAAGTATTGTGAGATGCTGTCAAAGCAACACCAACTCTTTTGCTCAGATTGCAAGAATTATATCTTTCTTTACATTCATTGTGGGTAAATAGAACCATGATATCCTGCAAATAAAGAATTATGGTGGCAAATCCATCAGCTGAATCCTTGGCTTACAGGCATAACTGTATTCTGCCAATGACCTAGACTTATTTCTGCATGAAAATTACAGATAAAAAATAGATGTAAAAGAAAGCAGATATTGGAAATGAGTTTTGGGTTTTGAACACAGCTTTTTCAAGTTGAGGACTACACCATTAAAATAATTCAAATAACCCTAATTCAAATCATATTCATATTTTTGAGACCAAAAGCCTTGAAATGACTGAGTCTTACACAGTACAAATTTTACATTAAAATCCAGTCTGAGAAAATTATACTAGATGATACTAGACTAGATGGTGATTCCTGTATACACACAGAGTATTCTTTTCTTCCTAAATGAAAATTCACTGGATTCACTCTGTTATTTGAAGAGCAAAGTACTTTTTAATGCAGTACCGGCACCCTTGAGTGACACTGTGAAGATGAAACAGTACCAGATTTGCTATTCCAGAGAAACTCTTCTCTGTTCATGTGTTCTGCCACAGCTAAAGGTGGTATTACCACATAAACACACAAAACAGACCTTAAAAATATTCAGCTGATTGAGAAGAAAAATGTCAGTGACTGTAGTGACTAAATGCACAGGTTTTTTTCCTAAGAAATGACCCTACCGTATCCTGTGCCAAATGGTTCATATTTTTATGTAGCACCTAAGAGGTCTTGAAATCACACATTGTCCTCCAAAATAGAAGTTCTTTACAATACAGCTATTATTAAAGCCTTTAGAGAATGTCTTGATTTCAAAATAAATGAATGGAAGTCTGAATCTACATCCCAGTCCTAGTCCAAGATGCTGACCCAAGTTAACGTTTTTAATCTCTTATTTTGCCAATGTGCACACTCTAAAGCATGAAGATCAATTTAGCAAACAAGAATTTAATTGTCTCCAAAACTGAATACGTACTTCCAAATTCATGTTTCAATAATTCAGCAACTTAAACTTATTTAATATTTCCCAGCTATGGAAAATCCTCATGTACCATAAATCCAAATCCCCTAAGCAAATTTACCACAAATATCATATATGTCTTGAGAGAATTCTTCACCATTTCACCAGTATATTGTCTGAGGGGATTTTATTTTGAGGAAGTTAGAGGTAACAACTTTTTATTTAATCATGAAAAATTTATTGCAATGTTAACTACAGAGAGCCCACTCCTACTCCATTACCGTTAAAATGCATTCACCTATTCAATAATGCAGAATTGTTGTGTATTAAAAATTTAAATCTATAAATATTAATAGAACACAGGTCAGTCTCTTAACCATCAAAGGTTAGTACACACAGCTATCGTTGTAAGCCTTAAGGGTTGCACATTTGTTATGTCACAGAACAAAACAGACATGTTAAAACGCAGTTGTCTGATAAAGGAAATTTTGGTCCTTTTTTCAGGTGAAGGATAAGGACAAGAAATCTTGTATTAATCTTGGTATCTGTGGTTGTCCTTTGGAAAGGAAATATTCCTATTTCAATCTAACAAGTCAGTGCGCTGGAGTCAGCTTTAGAAGGGCATGGCATAAAGGAGTAAGTAGCATAAGTAACAGCGGCCAAATCCACCTTTTGCAGCCTTGCTTCTTTTCACCACTTTGACTATATCAAGATGTCAGAAGTGTGATGCTGCTTTTCAAGGGATTGAAAAGGTCCATCCAGTGTATGCCAGATGTATCCAATACCAACAGAGAGGTGACTGCCATGCAGTAGATGGAAGGAAACTCCAGTGTTATCACAGTCTGGGTATTCATGTCCCCAGAAATGGGGAAGCTGAGCAGGTTGTGAGAGGGTTTTCAGTAATGCCCATTAGTGTAAAGCAAACCTGAAGTACTGGAAAGCTACAGCTAGCTCCTCAGTAGCAATTCCCTTTAGATGTGTCAGCAGTTTCTGGATGCAGGTAGCATCAGCCTTATTTCTGACATGAAAAAAACAGACTCTTTATTGTAGTAGAATTACATGGCCCTTTGCAGCCTGAACCAAATTCACATCCCTTGAGCACTCTCCAGCTCAGCCAGGTTAGCTAGTTAGTTACATCCATGAGTGATGGCCTAAGTAAAAAAAAAAAAGCATGTGACTTGACAAAAGAGAGGAGCGTGGACAAAATGCAGAGCACAGGTCCATTGGCGCTGTGTCTAGAGAAACTGTGTTTCCTTGTTCACTCGCTGCTCTTCTAGTCAGCTGCTCTGGGAAACCACTGGAACATGGCCATGCTGTTATACAGTCTTACTTATGTTGGCCACACTAATAGCTGATTAGCCATGGCTTACAAGAGCTTTGTAATACAGCAAATGGAGGCAGAAACAGATGTCTGTTGCGTGCAGCTGAAGGGTGAGTTGCGAGTGCCTCTTCAGCTCCCTGGATGGGTCTGCTGCCAAATGTTGCAGGGAGGACATGTGTGCCTGCCTGCTTTGTGTGTCTCTCAGGTCACTCGCCTGAGCTGTATGGTTGGAAATGAGGCAAAAGCTGTTTTATACCATATTTTCCATCTCTGTAGATTTGATTATGCTCATTTAGAAGAAGCATTCATTAAGAAGGAACTGGGGGTAGGGCAGAATGTGTCACTCTTATGGTGTCAGGTGGGAATTTATGATACAACTCTGAGGTCAGAGATGCTGGAAACCCCACCAGGCCCCTG
Source organism: Actenoides lindsayi (assembly GCA_025331215.1). Lineage (NCBI taxonomy): Eukaryota > Metazoa > Chordata > Aves > Coraciiformes > Alcedinidae > Actenoides > Actenoides lindsayi. The sequence continues at coordinate 74,508 of WTSP01014796.1, read as the reverse complement.
TGCTCACAACTACGCCATGCCGCTTTGATTGCAATTTTGAATTTCATTCCCACAGGGTAACAGAGGATCCAAGCCATGGCCTCTCTAGGCCCTCTGAGAAATGCACCCATATTCAGCACTGTTCGTTGTGCTGAGACTGTTTTCTAGTAGACTTGGTAGCTCACGTGAGGCTTTCGAATACCCAGGCTTTAAGAGGCATTCTCCAATGTTTCCTCTGCTCAAATTTGCTGAACTGGCTTGAAACATGCCTTGTCCATTTAATATATTTTGAAGTAATTCTAAAACAGCTGCATGGAGTTTTCTCAATGCTGTTTTCTTGGCTTGTGTCTCCTTCTGAAACTTCTGTCTTGTTCCTTACCAATGCCTATTATGACAAGAAAAAAGTGAAAAAGGCCCAAAATCAGGCAAGGGCAGTGAAGGCGGGAGACAGGATGACTGGTGGAGTTTTACTAATCTTTAAACAAGCAACAACAATGAATGGGTAGTTGTATAGTACAGGCCTATTGTGAAATTCATAACCTTGTAGATAGTGTTTGTCTCCAGGAACAGGACAACAGGAGGTCTCGAGGCACCCGAGCATGCTGAACAGACAAGAACCAGTTTTGTGGCAAGAATAAGAATTTTAGGCTTTAGGTCACTAAAAGAAAACAGTGATGAAGGAAAGAAGATGAAGTAAATGACCACCAGAGGTCATGAAAGATCACTGAAGGGAGAAAAGACCCTAACCCTAATTTTATTATGTAAATGAATTCCAGGAACCCATTAGCATAAGAATGCTCTTACTGAAAAATATAATGAATATGTATGTTTAGCCTGAATATAAACTACATACCGTGCTTGCATTAGTACACACATTTCGAGGAGTGATCCCCTATGTGTCCGGCGCCGCAAAATATCTAATGCCTTCTTAATAACTTTGGTTATTGAGTTTTTCACTGCGTCAGCAGAGTTATGAAGTTGGAGCGCAGAGTTACAAAGTTAGGCAACCATGAAGAGTCTGTTTGGGGACCATGACAACTAGAAAAAAAGGACCACAACAACAGAACACTGCTATTAGTTTTAGTCAACCATCACTAGCATTAGACCTGAACATTGTCTTTACAGGGTTTTAGTAGGATTTATAGCAGAATGCAAGGTTGATCAAAGACTCAGTGATTGATGATAGAATCGAGATGTAATCTTTAGTTACCTTAAGCTGATGTCCTGGTTTGAGTGAAAACAGAACTAATTCTGTTCAGTAATTTTACTTTTCAGCTCAGTTCTTTTAATTAACT
>WTSP01014796.1:55564-72124 GCA_025331215.1 Actenoides lindsayi | reverse complement strand
TGGGGAGGGAGGGGGGTTAACAGAGAGTGTCTGTTATCGGTCTAAGGGGCTGCCCTGACCCTAAACCGTGACAGCTGATTATAATACATTATAATAGTCAAATGCACACCTCTAAGAGGGAACTCCCTATGTAAATATAGGACCACCTTAGTATAAAGAGATGCATAGGAGTCAACACATGCACAAATGAATTTTTGTTAATGAAGTCATAGGTAGATAGGAACTCATCAGGTACTGCAGAGTGGTTTTTTCTTTGTTACCTTTTTCTGTATGTAAGAGACTCTGATTCCTGGGCGTGTGTGCTAGTTTTGTGAATTGTCGTCTAGCACCCTTTTTGGCTCAGAAATGGAGTAAAGCAAATATCTCAAACTCTGTGTGTAGATTGGCGTTTTCGCACTGAGTGAAAAACCCAGACTTGGGACAACGCCTATAGCTGGTTTATTGTTACAGAGTCATCTTCTCTACATCTGCTGAAAGCTCAAACTTAATAGGAAAAATATGAGAAATGACCAAGGGAAAAATTTGCTTATTTTTTTGTTGTGGGTTTTTTTGAGGTTTTTAATTCTTACACAATGCATGAACAGTTAGAGACAAACTAGTCCATACAGGAAGAAAAACAGAAAACCAGGTTATCTTTGGGAAAGTCACCACAGACTCCTCAACTAGCTGTGCAGGTAATCAGAAAATCATGTGAAAATGAACAGTTAGATGTGACTTTGATTCACTGCAAAGCTTTCATTCCAAAGTGAGGAGGCCCTGTGTGATCCATTCCTGTGTTTCAAAGCACGATTTGATGTTAGGGCTTAATACAATTTTAGTCATAAATAGTTTCACAAGACCAGTGGAATGAGGAAAATACAAAGTTGGTGGAGAGAACATTCAGTTAATGAAATGTTTTGAAATTGGAAGCATCGGTTTGCAATTGAATGTTTGTCAGGCAATCTGGGCCTGTTTAGAAAGATTGTGTTTAGTTATCCGAGTCTGAAAGTGAAAAGCAATTTCATAGCTCTGTGTTTGTCCTAAACTTCTTCATCTGCGTTTCTAAGGGCTCTTGATATGCTACTTTGTGGAATGCTCCCTGCTTTTAACAGTCTGTAAAAGACTGATGGCTGCTATTAACATAGCAGAGAACATATAGTTCCCATCTGGATATCCAACTGTGTTTCAGAGCAGAAGCCATTGCCAGGGCCAGATCTCTGGACTCCCGAAATTGTGCCTCTCTTAGGATGACCATTTTTATCCCATTGTGATGGGATAAAATTTTATCCCATTTCTGATTACAATTTTTTGAACTCTGCAACACCAAAGCCAAACATGGCGCACGAGTTGATCTAACTTGGACTTGGCCAGGAGGATGAAGTCAGGATGTAGCAGTAGTTCATAATTTGTTCATAATAAGTGAGAGATTAAGTAGTCTGAGGTTAGAGAGGAAAAGAGCAGGAAAGCACTTCTAATAGATTTGAAATGGACAAGCCAACTGTATTAATTTGTAATTGGCACCCATGCAATAAGAAATATTAAAATAACAGCAAAACCTGTTCTTTTCTGTGTTTTACCAGTCCCAGGTTCCTTCCATGGGTCCTGTAGGACTTCTCAGTTTGTTCTACTTCATTATTCATTTTTACTCATTCAGGTTATAGAATCATAGGAACATTAAGGTTGGAAACAACCTTCAAGATCATCAAGTCCAACTGTCTACTAAATATTATCAGGAACACTAAGCCATGTCCTAAAATACCACATCTAGACATTTTTTAAACACCTCCAGGGATGGTGATTCCACCATCTCCCTGGGCAGCCTGTTCCAATGCCTCACCACTCTCTTAGTAAAAATTTTTTTCCTAGTATCCAACCTAAACCTCCCCTGGGGCAACTTAAGCCCATTTCCTCTTGTCCTATCACTAATTACCTGGGAGAAGAGACCAAAACCCACCTTTCTACAACCTCCTTTCAGGTAGTTGTAGAGCGAGTGATAAGGACTCCCCTCAGCCTCTTCTTTTCCAGACTAAATGATCCCAGCTCCCTCAGCTGCTCCTCATAACAAATTTTCTCCAGACCCCTTACCAGCTTTGTTGCCCTTCTCTGAACTCGCTCCAGCTCCTCAATGTCTTTTTTATACTGCAGTGCCCCAAACTGAACACAGTACTCAAGCTGTGGCCTCACCAGTGCCCAGTACAGGGGCATGGTCACTTCTCTACTCCTGCTGGACACATTGTTTTTGATACAGGCCAGGATGCAGTTGGGCTTTTTGGCCACCTGTGTACATTGCTGGCTCAGTTCATCTGTCTGTCCACCAGCACCCCCTGGTCCTTTTCCACCAGGCAGCTTTCCAGCCACTCCTCCCCAAGCCTGTAGAGTTGCCTGGGGTTGTTGTGACTGAAGTGCAGGATGCAGCACTTGGCTTTGTTAAACCTCATCCCATTGACCTCAGCCCATGGATCCAGCCTGTCCAGATCCCTCTGCAGAGACTTCCTACCCTCAAATAGATTGACAGTCCTGCTCAATTTAGTGCCATCTGCAAACTTGCTGAGGGTGCACTCGATCCACTCATCCAGGTCATCAATAAAGATATTAAACAAGACTGACCCCAACACTGAGCCCTGGGGAACACCTCTGGTGACCGACTGCCAACTAGATTTTGCACCATTCACCACAACTCTCTAGGATTGGCCATCCAGGCAGTTTTTAACCCAACAGAGTCCATCCATTCATGGAATCTCACAAATCTGCACATGATTAACACCACTGACATTTTTTACTTGTCACCTCTTTAATTTACTGCTAGAGTTTTTTCTTTGATCCACTAATTGGATCCTTTCTTTTTTCGCAATTTACATTCTGATCTTTTTAGAAACACTGAACCTGGCCACTCCTTATGCCCAGGTCCTTGCTTTCTTGGTTTGAGTTAGAATAATTCTGTTCAGTGATTTTATTTTTCAGTTAAGTCTCTTCTAACTGCCCTTTATGAGGTTAACAGCATATTTTTGTAGACAGAGTCTGCTTCTATCAGTGGTTAATACCTGATGTAGGTATTATATATATATATATATTATATATAACGGTATGTAGACAAGCTCTTACTTAACAAGGTCATTACTAAATCTTCTGTACTGTGTTAGGGGTGCAAAGAGTAACAGGCCACACTTGCAGGGAGGAGTGGACAGGACATGTGACCCCAAACTGACCAACAAGGGATTCCATCCCATACACATCATATTTGGTATAAAGCTGAGGGATCAGGAGGGTCATCTGAGTAAGACTCTGGCCATTCTGCCTTCAATCCCCATCCACACATTCCTCATTCCAGTGACAGAATACAGCTCCTGAATCTGTTTTATCTGCCACTGAGTCCAGCCTGTGACTTCCCCAGTGCCTCTTCCCCACAATCAGTGGTCATAGTGATGTAATTGCCATCGGGTGGGGTTCAAGATTGGTTTTGCATATATATTTTGTATACATTTCTTTTTCTTCTTTTTTTTTATCTTTCTTTTTTTTCATTAAAGCTGGTTTGGTTTTCTTTTCCAGTCCATAACTCTCTCTTCCTTATCCCCCTTTCTCTTCTCCTTGGGGATGGAAAATGGATTACTAAAGGACATCTGTCATTTTTCTAGAGGCCAATTCAGCCCTAAACCTTGACACTTGCCCTCGCTTTCTTCATTATTTGTTTTCTTCCTTCTTCTCCTGCTCATGGCACATTGTGGTTTTTACAGATTAAGAAGTTTGTCATACATCTATTTTTGAACAGTTAGCATTAACAAATTAAACTTTTCAATCTATGTGCCCTCACAGAAGGAGTGTGGGCCAGAAAGCAAGGAGGATGTGGTTTTCCATTTATGGGATGATGCTTTATATGTCAGTGACAGAGATTTCCACATCTCCAGAAAGCAGACAGCTGTGTTTAGGGTTGTCTTTTCTAGAGAAACTCTGAGAGAATTAGTTGAGGAACCAAATTCCCTGCTACCAAAAACAGTAGGATTGCTCCAGGGCAAAATGTGACCTAATGTTTGTGTGATAATTCACAAGTACACATTTTTGCATCCTCTCTTAGTATTTCTCCTTTCAGAAGAATACAGAGCATCTAACAAATAGCAGACTACCTGTCTGATGGGGCTAGCTGATGCCTTACTTGCTCAAAGTACAAAACTTGTGATGAATCTGAGAAGTTTGGGGTTTTTTTTCCCTTTATGGAGGCCTCTGCTTAACTGAGTTATTTTGTCTTTTAGCTAAGGACGAACAAGTTTCTTAGCATATACTCACACCAAAATACTGCCTAACACAAAGAAGAATATTTAGTGGAGAAAGCAGCTCAGACTTCAAATCTAGGTAGACTTGTTAGTAAGGGTCACACATTGTATTGACACTTCTGTGTGACTTTTGCTTCTGAGCTGATATGGTCTTTTTTCAGCATCTGCCCTGTCTTTGCAGAGTAGCTGGGCATAGTTAAGCCATGCCCTTGGTGTAACAAGCTCCAGCTGTGTATTTCACTAGAAAGCAAAATCTTAATAAAAAAGACTGGATTCATAATGACAAAAGGATGAAAAATGAACACACACTATGTATTATATAGGGTTATAAATAATGAGACATTTTATTTGGAAGAAGACAAAAGAAGAATGTGTTTATGCATATGCTCTACATACAGAGGCATAAATACTGAAAATTTTGTATTTGAGCATGTATCACAGTAACAAAGTAGAGATTTTACATAAGGAATATCAGTAGGTTTACTGTATAATAGCTTTTATTTAAAATTTATCAGCAATATTCCATAGCATTCACAGTGATTTACAGGATTCCATTTATATGCTTTTTACAATTTACACTGTGTGCTGTAAGCACTGAAAGTTGACTGGAAACTATTTGCACCTATTTATCAGAGTATTTTGTGCAGAAGTCTTGAGACTCAGACTGTATCTAATGATTTTGGAAGAGTTTTGTAGAGACAAAAATCTGCCTTGTTTTTCAGCATTAATGAAGGACAGAAGGAAGGAAGTTGCTATAGTATCTACATACATAGCAGTTCTTCAAGTAATGTTCAGAGTGAATTCAAACAAGAGAAGTGAATTCTTCTTTTTGTTGTTTACGGGGAACAGAAGAGTTTATTGCGTAAGATGCAGCTACTGAGGCATAATAAGAGAGGATGGCTGAGATTTATCCAAAAATGGAATGTGACCAGTACTGGTGATAATACATGAGGAGGAAAGAAAGAATCCAGGTTGCCACTGATCTGGAAAGGCATTTTATAATGGTTATATATATAAATCCCTCTGAACAATTTTGTCATTAGAAAAAGTCCAAAGGAGCCAACAAGGAAATAATAAAAGATGTCACAGAAGAAAAAGTAATGCAAAGTCTGATGAAACCAGATTGCTCCTTCCCTTCAATATCTGAAAGTAACATTCCAGCCATAGATCTGTAGTGTCAGGGAGTGATGAGACTTTTCAAAAAAACATGCAGATTCTCAAGTACATTTATTTTTTAAGACCTTGGACAATGTAGTATTACATTTCAGTAAGACAAAGAGTACAATTTTGTCATGTCACATAGACAAAATAATACTTGAGTTTGTCTAAATTAATATTATACATTTCCAGATTAGCAAAACTGTTACAATTAGATGGTGGTTTTACTAAGCCAGTGAATGTATACTCTTGCAACAAGGCTGATAATCTTCAATCCAGTAATTGGGTGGACATTAGGTCAGCACAGAGGTATCCATGGCACATGGTTAATTTGTCTGTGTGGGTACACACATGCATTCTTACATACCATGCACTTAGTTTCTTCAAAGTGTGTATTAATCACTGTTCTCAGAGGCAGTGTATCAGATCATCTGATGAAGGACACAGTACTTTTTCCATTATAGAAATAATCTATACTCCTCCTTTTGTAGGGGGAAATCCAGGCTGTGACACACAATGGTAAAAGTCATGCCTTTACTAAGCAGAGCACTGCTCCATCTTGCATAAAGTTGGAATATAGTTTGGTATTTAGCTATGTGAGACCAACATGAAAGTGTGCTTCCTGTGTTTACTGTAAAACACACATGTAACAGGCTAAGAAATTTTAGTTCAACCTGATGCATATTAGATTTTGTGCCTCTGGTTCATATAATTCTATGACTCTGGTTCAGCCACAAATACACTAAAAATGAAGTTTCTGTGTTTTATCATAGAGTAAAATATCACTGTGAACAGTTCTACCATTGTCTCAATTAGATCTTATAAATGTATTCCTGTTAGTCAATTAAGTAATTCTGCTTTATTAGAGATTGCATTAATAACAAAAGGTGTACATTAATTCAATTTTTTAGACAGGTATTACCACAAATAAAACCCATCAGGAACATATCTCCCTGCTGCTGTCTTCATGATTCTATAATTTCAATTACTTATTATCTCAAAATTTGGGACAAAAGGGCTTGACTGAAGACATTGAAGCTGTAGAAAGTATAAGCAATTTCAAAATACTTAGAACTGGCCTTTCTACTCACTGCTAATATTGTCATAGATTCGTAGAAAATCAGAGCAGGAAAGCCTTTCATGGGATTGTTTAGTCATTTAAAAATAATCAGGAGCTGTCACTGAGTTCAGTGACAACAAATCACATCTTAGGAAATACAGTTCCTGGTGTTGAAAAATTACTCATTTTAAATATATGTTTAGGTTGGGGTTTTTTTATTCTACAGAAGCACATCTTTTCTCATCATTCATTTTCTCCACTTCGTGGGCTACACAGTGGGTGCAATGCTTTTCCAGATGCCAGGTTCCAGTCAAAACTACTTTTTACCTTCTAGCTGGCTGTAATCTTTCAGGGTACCCCAGTCATAGCAGAGCTCTGTTTCTCAGTGCACTCTTTTACCTCCCAAACTGAATCCAGCTTGTGAGCATCCCATTTTGCTCATGTCTATGCCTGTGTGAGGAACCCTTTCACTTAACAGATGTGCTAATGAGGGGAAAAAAAAAAAAAAAAAAAAAAAGGAACTATGTTAGCTGGTTAAAAAATGGAGGTTTGAGGGCTTAGTCATTCCTCTTGGGTTTTTTTCCTGTATAATTTCTTCAGAGAAGAAAAGTTTTGTTCTTTGCTGGTTAATCTATCTTGGAGTTTAAATGTATTGTAAAGCAGATTGTCTTCCAAGTGTATGGTGTCATTAATTTATCTCCCTCTTGCCATTCCACTAACATGTTTACCCATCTCTGAAGTATCATCGCTAGCTCTCTTGAAACCTTTTGCTAAACTTGTACAAGTACTCTGCTTACTACATTGCTATTCCTTGTTCCACAGTGCATTTTCATGCCTTCCTTGATCCAGAGTGCATTTTCATGTCTGGGCTGCTCGTGCTGCTGGACATTTGTTGCTTTGAACATCTCTGGCTTTGTAAAATTCCACTGACCCTTTCAGGCATTGATCAGGAAGAGACTTGAAAGGAGTGACTGACCAAGCATTGAGACTATTCGGTAGTGTGATAGGACACCCTGTTCAGGTTTGCAGAAGTGTGTGAAGATCCATATTCGTACTTCATTTAAAAACTTCTGCTTGTTAATCCTAAATCAAGATGGTAAGGAGTTCCTAGTGACACAGAAACCAGAACCTCTTCCATGGAAAAAGCTCAACTTAGGGTGCAAAAGACATGATGTATGGTGGTGATGCTCTCCTCTAAATAATTTTTCTGCCTGGCATAGGGGGCAGTTTCTCTACTTGTGCTGGATTTATCACTAGCTGGGAATCCATCAGAAAGACCAAGCTGGTAGCTGCTAATTGCACAGTGCTTTCAAATTGTCATATTTGATAGACAGCGTACACAGAAGTCTCTTACACCTCATCTTCCACTCCGATTAAAGTCTCACAGTTAAGCTCAGCTGGAATGGGGTTTATGTCCTCTGCATTAAATTTTAGAGCATATCTGTAGAATCTTAGGATGACATGCAATTAACTGCAGAGCTTTGATTTTGTTGGAAAGTTCTCCTTTTATCTCTACCATTTAGTTGCTATTGCTCTTAACATCATTAGTTACACTTTTGCAGTTTCTTCAACTTATTCTTGGTCTCAATCCACCAAATTCAGAAGTCTCTCAGTACATAATATCTGCTCTAAGAAAATGTACAGAAAACATAACTCGTCATTTTTTCATTATCCAAATGCTAAACATATATCTTTTGATGATACCTCAGAAAAGCTACATAGAAATTTCAGCCACAACAATGATCAGAGGGGTGGAACACCTCTGCTATTAGGACAGGTTGAGAGAGTTGGGGTTGTTCAACCTGGAGAAGGGAAGGCCTTATTACAACCTTTCAATTCCTAGAGGGGGCTTATAAGAAAGACAAAGACAGAATTTTTACCAGGGCCAGTAGTGATAGGACAATGGGTAGCAGTTTAAACTAAAAGAGGGTAGATTTAGATCAGACACAAAGAAGGAATTTTTTACAATGAGAGTGGTGAAACACTGGAACAGGTTGCCCAGAGAAGTTGTGGACATGTTCAAGATCAGGTTGGGTGAGGAGGCTTTAAGAAACCTGATGTAGTGGTTGGTGTCCCTGCCCATGGCAGGGGGATTGGAACTAGATGACCTTTAAAGATTCCTTCTAACTCAAGCCATTTTTTGATTCTCTGACTCTAATTTACCATTTCAGAATTGTAGAGCACTGAAAATGCAAAAGTATTTTTGGATTGTGATAAATTTTTTTTAGTCATCCAGATCCCATACATTTTTGACTCATACTACTTTTGTTAACATTGCTACTAGCTTCTAAATAATTGACTTTAGTTTCCAAATACAGTCTCACTAGGAGTATATAATTGAATGAAAATATAAGTATGTGCAGCTAGACCCTGTTAACTGATCACACTGTGCACTGAAGAGCAGCGTGTTCAGGAAAAGATAAACAGAATTTTGTCATTCTGATTTTTTCAAGGAAAATACCTGAGTATTTAGCAGCAGAAAGATGCCACTTTCATTAGTGCATGGAGCAGATGGATTTGGGAAGTTTAGGTTATTTTTAGAGGGGGCAAGCTAGGTACTGTTGCCTATAATGGTTGCCTCGTAGGACATGTAGGATTACAAGATAACAGGATCATTGATGTAGGTTTATTTCATCAGTAAGGAAAAAAAAAGAAAAACAAAAAACAAACAAAACCCACAAAAAAACCCAAGCAACCACCACCACCACCACCAACAAAATACCAAAACCAAACCTCAAACAAATTCAAACTCACTCCAGCAAACTTGCTTGCCAAGTTCTGGTTTTCAGCATTTTGTGAGCAACTCCGTGATGCCAAACTTTCAGAAATATATGTTCTAGAAATGCAATGCCAAAGTAGCGGCTTGTTAGTCATTGCTTTTGTTGTATCAATAATACAGCCAGTTTTGCCTTTGGGCTTGGATTAGATTTATTTTCATTTGCCTTGCATGTCAGTTTACAAATATACAACAAGCTTTGGTTACTCCTCTGTAAGCTCTTCTGCTTTAATATTTGTTGATATTTCTTTTGAAATATCTTTGGACATGATCCTAAGAGAATAACTCTAACTGAAAACAAAATTTATTTAATAAGTTCGCTCATGTATTCAGCTACTACCTCTCATCACTAACAGTGGCAGAATTATGTTCTATATAAATGTATACTGGTGAGATTTTCTAAGCATGTGTACTTAAATCTATATTTAGGTTCAGTTGCTGGAGAAGTATTTGAATTTGCACAGGCATTGAGTACTTCAAATGAACATTGCTTGCCATGAGCATTTTTGATCCTCAGAAGGCCTTGATTTAGGTAGCATTCAACAATTTTGGCAGCAGAGTATGCTTGAAATTGTTGGTTAGCAAAAATAGTTGTCATTTCCATATTTTTAAGACGACTTTTTTCTCCGAACATGTTCTACCTTTTTGCCAGAACCCTTCTCCAGACGAATTGGTGACAGCTACATGAGTCACTTTGTAAAGTGGCTTTTCAGAGGCTCAACCTATTCCTTTGAAATATTTTAACTTTTTTTGTTTTTAATTTTATTTCACTGTTAGGGACCAGGAAATCATCCTACATCATATCTTGTTTGTTGCTGAGTTTCTTTAAAGTTCTGGTGTAAACCGGAATCAATAGTGATTGATGATGAATCTCACTGGCACTTGAGTTTCTTATGCAATAAAATTAATCTTCCCAGGTTTTGCATGTACAGACTCAGTCCGTGACCTCACAGCTGTGACCTGTGCTGAAGCACAGCACAATGAATCATAGAAGACCTTGTCACAGACGCAGGGGAGGGAAATTATCTTTTGTTACCTTCTGGACTCTCTTCATAAGGAACAGAGGGACAGTCAAATTGGGGAGTGTTACCCACTAGTGCAACTTACTCAAATAGCCAGAAGGTTCAGCCAGCAAAAGAAAGGTGTTCTGTCCTAGGCACAGGTCCTGTAATTCTGATTTTAGGGGATGGAGGAGCATGTGTAGAGAGTGATGTTTCTGTTTCTATCCTCTCGTTTAACAAATGCTTGTGTCCATTTTTGGTGTTTCTTGATTCCACTAGAAGATGTTTACCTCATAAGTAGTTTGCTTATCTGCTGGGCAGACTTTAAACATCAGATCAGGAACATAAATACAAGCTCTTGTGGAAAGGTAAAGGAATAAAATGGGAGAATCACTGCTACCAGCTTTTTTCTAGCATCCCACTCCTACTTCTCTTTCTTCTATGTGGTGACCTGTATTCATCTTGAGAAGCAGAACCTCTTCACACTCTCACCCTTTCCTCACAAAAACAAATTTTTATCCCTTACACACCTCTCATGTTTGTGCCATGCTTTGATCTATATGAAATTGCAGCTTTTGATGGACAATATTTTCTGAGTATGAATAAGTAAATATGAAAGCTCTACCTTCATTATCAAAATGAAGCAATTAAACCATTCTCTCTCCAGGTATCATCACACCCTCAGTCCAGTTTTTCTGCTAACACAACATCTTTACTTTTTAAGTCTGCTTTGCTTTTTTTTATTATTATTATTTTTACAAGCAGCAGCCTTTAAGGTGTCATTTCTAACATTATTTCATAATTAAAAGAGATAGGAGAATCTCCTACCTACTTTCTACCAAAGAATAAAAATAAAAAGGAAGGTATTCTCTCTTGATTACCTTCTCAGATTTGAGTTGTTGTTGTTGTTGTTGTTGTTTCTCAAAATAATTTTGCTTGCCAGCAATTGTAAATAGCATGTTGTACAACAAACTGTTCCAAACACTGGGAGAAAACTCAGGAAACTAGTTTCCATGGCGTTTAGTCAGAGCTGCATAACTGTTGCTTAGTGAGGAAAATAAGGTACTCAAGAACAGCAAAACAGAGGGCACTTGATAGTCTGGGTTTCAAGCTGCTTTTTCAGCCATAGAGGCCAAACCCTCCAGCCAGTCTCGTGATGGTATTTTACCAAGGTGAATTTGTTCAAGATGCTCAGTCTGAAGGCCAGATTATTATATTATTCTCTTTCCTTTTGCTTTGACAGTTATGATGAATAAAAGATGCTGAAAGCATGATTTATGAAGGGGTAGATCTACAGAACTTCATTCTTCAAAGGCCATCTTTCTTCATGTAGTTTACTGCACATATGCAGGATTTCACGGTTCCCTGAAAAAAACATCCTCTTTGGTATTCCTCCAAAGCTGCATGGAGTCACCCAGAGGGTGGCTGGGTACTGGCCATCCTGGAGCTGCAGCTCAGGGAGTCACAGTGGAAACTAGTGAAATGTGTTGCAACATCTTAAAGATGGAAATACTGTTTCTGGCTTCTGCTGTGTAGAGGAAGAACGTAAGGGGGAAATCTCTCTGCAGGGTAATTTACATGTGGGACAAGTTCTCGCTTATAAAACTATCTACAAACTGAAGAGTTTTGTCTTTATTTGGATGAACATGCAACCTGCACATCAAGGTGTACTCAGGGCAACCTTGTATTTACAAGTTCCCATAAGACAGCCTGCCACTTCCCTCTGAAAGGAAGTCAGCCCTCTCAAAAAAATGTCTTCCAAAGAGAATGGAGTCATGTATTGTTCCTGTCTTGATCATGAGCAAAATCTGACCAATCCAGAGGTCTTCCTCACATTTGCATGGGAAATAGAACACCTGCCTGAGATCACTGATTCCACCTGGGAGCTTCAGAAGCCTTGTGGCTCATCCTTGCCCTCATGTCCCTTGTCGCTGTGGCTCACAGAAAGGCAACTGCTGCATCTACCACAGCTGTGGGACAGTAGATCCAAGGCACAGAGGATGGATAGCTCAGTCCTGTTCCGTCCAATGCTCCACTGGGAATAATAGAGCATGTTTTCAGTGGCTTGCAGCAAATGGCTTCTTATGGGCACACTTGCCTCTGCCCTTTTCATCACCCTCCCTTAGCATAGCACCTCTAGCAGCGCTACTCAAAGTGTCATACAGCCCTCTCTCTCTCTGAACTCTTTCCCATGTAGCTGTGGTTTTAGCTATTGCATTACACTGACTTATCAGTCCCTGTTAACTCCATCCCTTGTAGATACAGTCCTGTATTTCACTGTCAAGCTAGAAAAAAAAAAAAATCTTCAATGTGTTAAGTCAACTTCTGCCCACAAGTGCTCCATTAATTCCATCAAATCTATTTTGGTCTTACTTCTACCATCAGTTCTGCCACATTTTGTGCCAGCTCAAACCAATAAGCTAAACTGTTAAGGCTCAGAACCTTATTCAGATAATATGGGCACTTTCTGAGCAGCACAGGACAAAGGTTAGCAGCAGAATGCAGTAGTGGAAAATGAAACACAGAAGGAATGTAGCATAAAGATGTCACTAGTTTTCTAGCCATTCCCAGCATTAATGCACATACTGTATTTTCCCTGACATTTACACTATCCTATATCCAGTTAATTTTGTAATGTGAATCTGAGGAGTCAGGCTGGGGAGGAGAACTGCTCTTCTGGAAAAGGAGAGGCTGTTTTAACTATTTGAGAATTAAAGTAGAAATAGTGGAAATGGAGAGAGGGAAGGCTGGGAAATTTTGGCTGGGAAAACGAATGTGTTCCATTTGATTTTTTGTGCACTATAAAATGATTGTAAAATGAGCAAGATTTGCATAAGCAGCTGCTCTGGTTTAGTGTAGAATGATCCCAAAGCTCTTCACAAATGCAGCTGAGTTTGTTTTTAGGGGAAGCTTCATTTTCCACTGAAGAATTATATGATGTTAGGGTCAGAAAATAAGGACTAAAGCCTGGATTTGTTCCTCCTAAGTTGAGGAATTAGGTGTCAAGATATCATACCATAGCAACCAAAGACATTTTCAGCCACTGGTGTGTCTTTCTACTTCATGACATCCAGGGTAGGGACCCTAACCCCTACTGCCTTCCCCAAGAGCTCTTGCATTTGATTAATTCCCCCTCATGTGAGGAATATGACCATCTCTATAGAAAGATCTCATCCTGACCTTTGTGCTGGCTGGGGAGGGAAGAGGCAAGAAGTGTTTGAGTGAAATAATTTTTTTTGTTTGTTTTTTTTAATGGGTAACTAAATTGGATTGGAAGATATCAGCAGGTTTTAGGGAGAGGAAATCAGCCCTGTACATTCCTTCAAGAGTTTGTTAGCTAGGCGCACTCTCTATGGGATGCTGGCAGAGACATGACCTAGAGTCAGGAAATAGTGTGTATGTCAGTATTAGGAAGTTCATGGGTGACACATGATGTAGCCAAAATACACATAAGATCAGCTCTGTGTAAAAGTGGCAGATTGCAACCTTTCATGGCTACCTGTGGGTCCCTGACATGATACTTCTGCATGGTCCAAGTTTTGATTTCTTCACCCGCTTCACCTTTGGGGAATTTCCCAAATAGGCAGCTACTTCATAAGCAGGTCCTAAGGGGGACTCATTGTATTTTATATTTGATGCTGATTCTGCATGGTGCTTTACTACTGTATGGACAATTACTAAGTGTTCTTCAGAAGCTAAAATGCCACCTTTCACATAAAAAAATTCCAATTTCCTTACAACTCTGGATTTCATATTTATAGATACTTGAAATTTTTTTTCTTGTTTAAAAAGCATATTCCTCCTCCTCCAAAATCTGTGTCAGAAACATGAAGGGGAGAAGCACACTTATTTGTAAGATTAAATTAATTTTATCTTCCTCACCACCAGTCTTCACTTGGTAGGTTAGGATGTCTCTCTAAAGCAGAGAGTTCAGTTCTCACCTTCCTTAGTACAGGCTTTTCAGTCTCTTCCTAATCTTTCTTATTACTCTCATCTGCAACCTTAGAAAGACTATATTTTAAGATAGGCTAACCTGAGGACAGTGTTCCCAGCACAGCAGATGTATATTGATTTATAAATCGGCTTATGATCTTTTTATTCTTCACAGCAGCCTTTTGTAGCCTAATATTTACTTTCTGATTTTCATCTCTGTTGAGCTTTGATCCTTAGAGAGCTGCAATTAGTAATTTAGGACTGCATGCAGATTCATTGTAGCATTGAATTACATATTGCCAGCTCACTACATTGCCTATTTCCCCATGTTAGTCCTTCTAGTTTTGCCTGGATTTGCTATCTTGCTGCTTATCACGCTCCCCAGAACACTGCTACACATATACAACTGCACAAACCTTATGAATATATTTGCTGTACCTCAGTAGTCACCTTTTTTGACTCTTAGCCAGTTTCTAGTCCATAGCAACAAACTGCCTCTCACCTTGATCCTGATTAATTTATCTGTTCGATGTGAGGGATTTTGTCAAAGGCATTTTAAAAATCTAAATAAATAATGCCAACGAGTTTTCCTTCTCCTGTAAAATATTTCCCTAGCATTCTGAAAGATTGCTAAATAGGTAAGAAGACATGATCTTTCTTCTAGCATACTCATCTTCATTGAGCCCTATGGTCATGAGGCTTTAGAGGTCATATAATTATGATTATAATTATTTCCATAAGCAATTCACAAAGTACAAATTCAAAAGATTAAAATTATTCTGATAAAAATAGATATATTTATCAGACATATTGTATTTGAATAAGAATAAATGCTTTTGAAAATTTAACGCTTTTGATTCATTTCTGAGTAGCAAAAAATGTAGGCATTCTGGAAACTTACACATTAAGGGGATAAGCTTCCCCTCTGAAAGTCATTTGTGCAGCCATTAAAAGGAAAACCACATGGTATTATGTTGATCTTTTAGAACAAGCTATCCATCTGGGAGATGTCAGTACTGCTGATGTTTTCAGTTACAGCTAACTTGTTTGGCAGAAAAATACTTCTGACATTTAGGTGAGATTTTTCGGGGGACCCCTCAATTGGTACATAGGCTTCTCAGTTTTCTTCATTTATCAGAAAATATGTTGAAGCACACTGGCATATATCAGACACCCTATAAAAGAATGACTCTTTATGTTTTAGTGTTGATTTGGCATTAAAGTACTTTGACGTATTTATTCTTTTCAACCAAGTTGCATGAATGATTACAAGCCATCAGATTGGACAGTCCTAAAGACTAATGGAATGGTTTGTCAGATTAAATAAAAATAAAATTAAGTAGCAACTTAAAATATTAGATCATACTTGTTCTTCAGTTTACCTCTAGAATCCTATGTATTTCTTACAAAGGGTAACAATTGTACATATTCCTTATTTAACTGGTCAAAATGTGTCACCCCAGTGTGCTGATCTCTATGGGTATATGCTGTGTTCCTGCCCTATTACCATTTTTTCCCATTTTTAATTGCCAGAGCATCTTATTACAAAGAGCTCTACTCCAACACATTCTAAGCAATGAATAATTTTCTACACATCATTTCCCATCCTTTCAAACGGGGTAAACTTTCCTAAGCTTTAGAAAGTTCCTGGAGAACCCAGACTGAAGCACAGACTTTGAGAGGGTAAGTCTACCCATCTTGAGCTAAGCATGAAGACAGATAATGTGCATTGCCTCTGGGAAAACAACCATCTGTCCCCACTGGCTGTGGAAAGTAAATAATACATCTACATTGCCCAGTGCAGTGCTACACAAATACCTGAGTTTAATCTATAAGCAGAAGCATAGTGGCCACTCCATCCTCATGAATTAGTCCTTCTGAAAAAGCTGCAGTGTGGTGGATCACAGGATCTGAACCAGCATCAGTGCTTGACACTGGTATTCAGAAGTGCCTGGTGATCTTCCTGTGGGAATGCACTGCATTGAGCAGATATGCCATAAAGGCACAGGCAAATGTCAGATACAGATGGCAAGTTCAGGCTCAGAACTGTGGATGTGTTTTGGTTTTAACACCAGTCACAGAAACATCAGGGTCACATAAAGCCTGGAGTGATATGCTAATGTTAAAGGGAATATTCTGGCTTTAAAATTATTAAAACAAGGAATCAAGGCAAAAATAAAATTTCTCTAGCAATTGAAGGATTTTGAGGTTTTAACAGATTATACTTTTTTTTTTTTTTTAAAACTCTGTGGCTTCATTTCCCTCTTTCATTAATGAAATCCTTTCCATTTGAATGTGTAAGTTTTCCTGTATGTATAGAAAGACAATTAAAACTTTGATTTCTTATTCTAACAGAGTACCACTCAAATATTTACTTTATAAATAAAT
>WTSP01014796.1:44182-55521 GCA_025331215.1 Actenoides lindsayi | reverse complement strand
TATGTAATATTGTAAAAACATATAATAGATATATATGAATAAAATAAAATTTAATACAATATAATATAAATAAATAAATACATATTTCATTTTTCAGAATGCTTCCTGAAGAAAATTTTCATTACTTGGGTTTGCTACACAAACATTTTATTTTTTAATGACTTCATGAAGCAGTGAAATAACCAAATTGTACAATTCATGGTCTCTTTCATCCTCTGGTGTCTTTTTTTGTAATCTATTTAAAAGTAATTCTCGTACCTTACACAACTAATGCTGCATCCTCTGAGATACTCCAGAGATTCTCCGAAAAGACAAAAGGTTTGTCCATTTATTCAGCAAGATGTTAATGAAGACTGAGTTCTGCACCTACCACATTCCTGCTTTTAGATATGCAAATATCATCATCAGATGGCAAATTTAAGTGAGCCTGTTTCTATACAGAAATACCATCATTTTCCTTTATAATAGAAATCTGTGTGAATGAACCCTTGATTTTGCAAGTAATTTTGGTAACTGCACAAATATGCTCCCAATTTGGGACTTCATTTTCCACTCAGATGTTTAAATTTACTTATGTGAATAATGTCATGGAAACATTCTTCCCTTTTTTTTTTTTTAATTTTTTTGTAAATTTAAACATACTGCATGTACAATGTGTCACTAAGGGTGTGTATATATAATAGTATTTGGTCTCGTCTGTGTACTGAGCAAGACTTACAGATAATTGTTGAAGAAATCTACAATAGTAAGAAAACATTTTTAATATGTGTAATGAATTTCTTTAGCAAAAAATAGCAGCTTTTATTGTAAATAACTATTTGTAGGTAGGTGGCCCAGACTGGGCACAGAACACATTGATTCAATACATCTTCCTGTATGCAGCATGTGGTGAGTACTTCAGGGGGACCTCTCTGAGTCTTTTGTCCAATGCCTGCTTACACAAGCAGAACATTGGCACACATTATTGCTCCCATCACTTCCAAGCTGCAGTGTGATCTTCAGTATATGTCTACATTATTTTTCTTGTCTCAGGCAATTTTTGTGCTAATTTAAATAAAATTGAAATTGTTTCTCCTTTGGAGATGACAGCTCTTAAACATTTTCTTTAATTTGCTGCTATAAAAATGGTACACACTAAAAAGTAAAAAATTACCATGCAGATGTAAAAGCTGTTAAATACTTTGAACACAGTTTAAAGTCAATCCTTAGACTTCTGAAAGACTTTAATCAGAAGAGTTTCTTAAAGAGAGAAAAAA
Organism: Actenoides lindsayi; assembly: GCA_025331215.1. NCBI lineage: Eukaryota > Metazoa > Chordata > Aves > Coraciiformes > Alcedinidae > Actenoides > Actenoides lindsayi. The sequence goes on along the minus strand of WTSP01014796.1, from coordinate 54,265 downwards.
AAAAACCCTCATACAGAGAAACAGCTAATTAATATTGGCAATGGATTCACAAAGAGGAAACAACACTCCTCTCATATAGTCAAATAAATGATACTTTTCTACTCATTAAATCAGAAAGCTGTCATCTTTCCAAACAGTATAGCTCTGTGGTCCAAATATCGGATTCTAAAACGAAATAAAACCAGATTGTGGCACATGTGCTGGAGAGTTTATTCTCAGATTGCCTGTAATGTGATGTGCCTTTCAGCAGAGAGTGGTGGGCTCAGGTGGTGCCTCCAGAGGGCTGGGAGATGGTTGCCAGCCCCAGGGGAAGAAAAAGTGTCTGTGGGTGAGAGAGTCATGGCAAGAAGGCAGAAGCCCGTGGTGCCCATGGAGACAGTACTGAAAGGAGCAGAGACCTGACTAACCCATAACTCAACACCCACAGTGGCAGAGAGTAACTTTTTAGTGATCAGAGGGAGCTGGCTGCAAATCTAAACCTACTGTGATCACAGTAACCAAGCAGAAAACAAGAACTTGCCTGTAAGTATATGATGGATGGAGATTTGTTTATATGCAATTTTATTTCTGCTCTGTCTTATTTTGTCGCTCTAAGTTTTCTCTCTTTCGAAGGGTAAATATTTTGGTTTATGTTTTGGTTTATATTTTAATAAAATCTGGCTTTGCGTTGAAACAACTTTTTGGTCTTCTGGTCTCTACCCTAAGGCAAAGGTCAAGACATGCATCTCAGAGCTTTACCTGTCTCTCCTCTCATACCATTGCACACACATTCTTTGCTTAACAGTATGCAGTGTTTGAATTTATCAGAATTAGCTGCAAATTAATACCTACATCCTGTGAAAACGCTAGGGTTGCAAAATTTGTGTTGTGTTAGAAAAAAAAGAAATATTTTCACGTTTTTTACACGAAAGTAAAATTTCACAGCGCCTCATTCTTTTGTTTTGTTTTGCCATTCTAAGCTAGTCAACACTTCTTAACATTTCCAGATATTGGGTTCACTGTGAGCTTAAAGGAAACCTTTAGTTTCACCTTCCTTCAATGGATTTTGAACTGATGCACTGAATCCCAAAGAGCTGGTCTTTGTGTCTCCTCTCTATTTTACTTCAGCTTAGGAAACTTAATGATCTTAGTGCTGTGTAACCCAGCCCCAAACTATTTAATCTTCCAGTGGCAAGCTGAAATATTTCAACCTCTGCTTTTGGGTTTGGAGGTTGTTGTTTGGTTGATTTTTAATTTTGAAAATTTCCCAATAAATTCTGTACATTATTTCTAAAAACACTGGGCTTAATTTAAGCGAGAAGTTTTTATTGTGTTCCCAAAGAAGAAAACCCTGAAGTTATTTAACAGTCAATATATTTTTTTATCCTGGCACTATGGGGCACTATGGTTGGGACTGACTTACGTCTTTTCCCATGGGCTGCTTTCCCCATTTGGACTTAGTCTTAGATCATCCAGAAACTTGGGAAAAATATCCAAGCATCCTAAGAATGAGGTTTTGAAATGTTTTGGGTTTTTTTCCCCTGTTTCACTGTAGTAGTCTTTATAAAGTATTAAGTTATGAACATGGGCCTCTGCTCTTAGGTATTGGAGACTTTACATTTCAATACTATACTATTGAGTACCCTTCTGTAGCTAGAGACCTACTTCAGTTCCTGGAAAAACTGTGCTATTCTGGGTTCTGACTCCCTGTTTCCCTGTTGGTACTCCTTCCTTATCTCCTCCTTCACAGCATTTCCTTTCTCTTCTGCTAGCTTTGTACAATCACTTCCACTTACCACAAATACCACTCTTGAGAGCTGGGCAGGGTCATCCAAAAAGGCTCCTTGGTACTGTGGGAAAGGCAGAAATAATCTTGGGTAATCACATTTTGTAACTTGTTTATTATTTGCAGGTTGGGGTCTGAATTGACTCAAAGTGAGCTAAAGGTCATGCTCATTTTGGCCAGGCAGTTGAGATGACATCTTTTGTGTTCCACTGGTTTTAACCAGGGTCAAATACTAAAGAGAACTATATCTGAAATGTTAACAGCTTCTTAATCTAAGTACAAGGGAATATTTTTGCTACCTACCCTTTTCTTTTTTTTTTAAATATAAAAAGAAAATTTGAAATTATAATGAAAAAATATATAGGAAATTCTTAAATATTTCACTGTTTATTTTCCTCCCGCCCTTTAAAAAAGAATAAATTGAAATTGTGTCATAGAATGTGTTTCTCTTTAGGACTGTTTTACTTCTATATTAATTTTCTTTTGTTTCCATAATTAATTAAATTCTATCATGCCTATATTTTCTAGTTGTTAATTTCATATCTATTAATATAGATATTATGTGTGCTTACATTTAATGTGTGCTTACATTTTCTTCAAACACAGTTTCTGTAAAAGTCTACATGACTTGTATGTTACTGTTTACTTCTGATTAAAAGGTAAATTACAACACCTCAAAGAACATCCCATTCCTGCATTCACACATGGTTATAAGTGTGTGTATATGTATACAGAGAGACATATATATCCATCCTAAGCCCAGAGTAGAGGACTTCATAACTGATCTATGTCCATGAGTGAATATACTGAAGTCATTAATGAATGCATTTTTACACTGATATTATGTCAAGTAGTCATAGTGATAGTTTCCATTCTAAGTGTCTAGAACTCTATAATTACATTCTTATTTGTGCATAAATGTTATGAATACTCTGTTGCCCACAGTAATGTCACTTAAACCTGGGGAAATGCAGACAAATAATTAAAAAATCATTTGCTATGTTTGTTTCAATTTGACTTTAGATTTTTTATGTTAGATTTTGCTTTCACAGTATCAAGTCATGTTAGACTCCAATTTATTGCATATAAAACTTTTTTTGGAACCTCTGTTATCAAGAGCTCACACTGATATAATGTATTTTCAGTCTTTATGTAGAACAGAAATATCTTTCAGAATATGAAGGTCTGAAAACTAATACATAAAATGTCTTTCAGTGTACAGGTACTTCAATTGAAGTGAAAAATCTATCTGTAATGTGCCAGGCTTGCAATAACTGGATTCCTTGTGTAGGCTAATTTGAAAGCCCAGAGGTCACACTACCCAGATGGCTTATCCTGTTTTGATAGCAACTCCTAACTGCTGCATACATATAACTTAAATGCAGAATAACTACCTGCAGAACTATGCTCCGTATTGCTAGTTAAGAACTGTTTTCATAGTTTTACAAAGAAGGCTCCTTCATATTTTATATTCCAAAGCAATAAATCTATTCCCTTACAAACAAGGGTTTTTTTGTCTGTTCTTTTTCTAACCTAATGGTAAGAATTTTAATATAATTAATCTTCACTTGATTTATTCATCTGCTTGATTGGTAGGTGTCTCTGGGATGTGCTTTCTCTTGGTATTTTTTATGAACATGCAGTCCTGTGTGCTGAATACTTATCAGTAGTCATCTTAGTTAGGACTGTATTCAATTATAGGGCTGTTGTGTTTCACCTTCCCTATTTGTGTAAGGTGATTTAATCCAGAATGTTATTTGGCTAGTTCATTATAATGCAAAATAGCATTTCCAAATAACTTTCTTCTTTTCTTATCTATAATTTGCTTTCTCATGGCTGTTTCTGAATGATTCAGAATTTCCTTATTTGAATTACCATGGTCTGACTCTCCCTTCAGCATAAGAATAGGATAACTTGGGCAATATATCTAAGTATTTTGAAGCTCCTGGGATTGCTGATACTAGTTTTCTTTCCTTCAAGCTCAGCTTTCCTCTACCTTCCCCTTTTGCCATTGCTTTAGCAATCTTCTTTCCTTTGGACATCTTGCAGAGCAAGCATCCTCTAAATAATATGGGGCTTTATGGTTCTCTAATGCTACTTCTCTCAACCTATTTCTTATCCTATTTTTCCACCCTGGAAGACTTCCAATAGTACAGCTCTACCTCTAAAAGTGAAGTTGTCATGACACTTAAAGAGCAGAGAAGTTACTTTTTTTCTTTTTACACATTTAAATGACGCTATTTTTGTTGTACTTCTTTGTAGACTTTTTGAAATAAAAGGAAACTTTTCCAGGCTCTGGAAATCATTACACAAAGGGATAGAGCCCTCAGTCCTTTGCACTACAAGTGAGTGGCCTGTATGCCAGTGACAAGTTACATATGGAGATGCAAAAATCTGAATTGCTAGGCATAAATCTCTGTGATTCAGGAACTATAATCTTAGAAGTTCTAAGTTCTTCTAATATGCAACCTGAGAAGGGGTAATTGTCAGGAGCTCAAAGGCAAATATGTACATATGGGTGCTGTAACTTAAATAGCGAAAGGAACAGTAACACTGTGGCTGTCTACAATGATGCAATCAAATGCATGCATTGACTAACTGTTAAACCAGTCCCTGGCACATTTTGACATGAGTAAACTAGAACACTCCTGAGCAGTTCCACAGCACAGGCTGGCTAATGCCAAAGTCCATTCACAACAGGCAGTTTGGAAGTGGCCACTCTGTTTTGGAGGCTGAGAAAAATGAACAGTATGAGCACAGCCAGTCAAAGCCAGTTGGCCTGGGGATTAGTGAGGAGACCTTAGGACTGGTACATTGACAGGCATAGACATAACCATCTTGTCCGCTGAGTTCTTGGGTATGCACTGCAGAACTGCAGCTGGACAAAATCCTCAGGGAGGGATGGGGGAGAGGGGTCTGATAACCTCATCAAATACAATTTTGGTCTTTCATTGTAGAAGTGCTTGAAATGGGCATGAGGGGACAGCGCCTGAAAGCCAGGCTTTTTGCAGTCACAGTCCACGTCCAGGTGCTGACTAGGATCTGCATGAAAGGGCAGGGAGTGGAGTTGATAGAGAACCCCAGTGTTTGGGCAATGAGCACTAGGAACCTCAGGGACAAACCATCACAGGTGGTTCAGAAAACATCTGTAGTACTATCCAGAGAGGGAGCTTGTGGTTAACTGCTGGCTGGCAATAGACCTAGCACTGTAAGTTTTCTTCCACCATAAGATCTTTACTCTGTTTAAGAGGAAAAAAAGAAACCTTTCTGGACCACCGGTAAACACAGATTCAAACAGATTCTCCTGTGAACAGATATAAGGAGATGGAAAAGATAGATAGCAAGGTGTGTCATACAGGTTAACTATACAAACCAAAAGAGGAAGCACTATCATTTTAGGCATTATACCTTCTACATGTTTTTTTCATCGCTGTAACATTTTTCATGTGTGCAAAACAGGATTTGCTTTCAGCTGAGCACAATAGACCTTACAGCCATGACCGCCCATTGTCTTTCATTTCTTGTATCCATCTGCGTTCTTGGAAATATCTGTAAAATACTGCTGATTGTTCTGGATCTTTTTAAATCACCTGATTCTTTCCTGTATAGCAACAAGAAACATAATCAATGGAAAACAGGTGTGTGCCATCCAGGAAAGGCAAGATTAGATTGCTGGTGTTTAGAACCACTATGATAGTAACCAGCAGATAAATAAAGGTTAGGTGGATGAAAACACAAAGGATTTTGGTCAGTTGTATTCTGGAAAGATTGCAAAAGAGATTTCACTGAGACAGTCCTTGAGATACTGCCACAGATCCTAAAAATAGGTGAATAGTAACCTTTTTATTTCTAGTAAATTATTATTACTGGGGTTACTGTTTTCTAGGTATGTGCTGGAGGACATGTGTAAATAATAATGATAATGCACAGTTATTACTACATAGCCACATGTACAGGAGTAACAAGCATAATGGAATAAGAAAGAAAACATATTCTCAAGCATACAGAAGTGCTAAACAGTACTCTAGTATCTGGAGTGTAACGTACAATTATAGCTGTTTACACAAATGAATTAAACATGCTGAAAAGTAGAGAGACTTCTAAGATAATTAGGGAAAGAAAGATTATCAAATGATCAGAGGGCTGGAACAGCACTCCTACAAGGGAAGGCTGAGAGAGTTGGGGTTTTTAAGCCTGGAGAAGAGAAGGCTCCTGGGACACCTTATTGTAGCTTTTCAATTCTTAGAGGGAGCTCATAAGAAAGATGGAGAGGGACCGTTTACCAGGGCCAGTAGTAATAGGATGAGGGGTAATGGTTTTAAACTAAAAGGGGGTAGGTTTACATTAGACATAAGAAAGAAATTTTTTTACAATGAGGGTGGTAAGACACTGGAACAGGCTGCCCAGAGAAGTTGCGGATGCCCCATACTTGAAAGTGTTCAAGGTCAGGTTGGATGGGGCTTTGAGCAACCTGAAGAAGTGGAAGGTGTCCCTGTCCATGGCAGGGGGGGGTTGGAACTAGATGACCTTTAAAGGTCCCTTCCAACCCAAAGCATTCTGTGATTCTGTCTTCTAAGAGGAACTTGGCTTTTACACTCTAACAAAATGTTGCGTGTCTATAGCATTGCATGTTAATGCATCAGAGAAAAGCTATTTGAACTAATAGCCACTGCTGGCACAAGGACAAATGAGTATAAACTGGACATTAATAAATTTATCCTGAAAAGAAGGTTTCTAAGCATAAGAACAACAACGTTTTGGAACAGATTTTCTAATTGCAGCACAAAATTTAATGTGGTTAAACAGCATGATCACAACCTGGATTAAATAATGTGATTGACCAAAATAGCAGAACTCCAATGTTTTCCTATGGCCTGTATTACCAGAGGTTTATTATATTTATTTATATTTATTATATATTTATTATACAAGGTTCTGGGCAATAGAGGTATCGATCCTCTATCTCTAGATAAGTTTCTGAATTCAGTACACACTAAAAACCACACTGGCTGTTGTTGATTTCTCCTTGCCTCACTTAATGCTTAGTTTCTGTGTCATTTTGCTACTGTTTAGGTACTTAACTACATCTCAGTCATTAAATATATTTTAATTGTTTTAACAAATAAATAAAAGACTTTATTATTTCAGTAGATTAGATCTTCAAAATATATTGTTAATCTTTTAGTCATATTGTTACATTTCAGTTTGGCATGCTGATGTGTAACGTCCATTACCTTCTTCTCTTAGAGTTTTATTGGTTGCTATAGTAACTGGCCATTGCTCTTCTTGTGTCATTTATGGTGGCTAAATTCATAGTGACCTTAAATCTGTTATCATACAAATCTTCTTGTTTCTATTTTGTGGGATGGTAAGGTACCCAGCTTGTTATGAGGAAGACTTACAAAGAAATGAGCATAGCTTGTCTGCCTGACAATATGGATTTGCAGGGCTGAATCACTCCCTGCACTGCCATATTTTTTTAATCCACATTAACAATAAACCAGCAAGGTCTTGTATACCCTGAAACACAGTCTATCTTGATATTTATTATTTCATCTATTAAAACATTTGGCTCTTTTCACACACAGTTGGGGGACCAATTAAAAGTCCAGAAAAACTATACAAAGTTTCTCATATAATTAGACATTTCAGGGCATGCTATTAAGGGCCATCTGTTCTTATGGCTGACTGAGTACAACTGAGAAATGAGATGTTTCCTTTTGTACTTGAGTTTCCTTCTGTCTTCATTCTATATTTGATTAATGCTGTATGGGGGTGGGGGCTGAATTTATTTATGGTGGTCTCAGTTTGTATAGTCTGTTAAGTATCGTTTATCTGGTAGGATATTGAACTGTTTAACATTTGAGATGGCCTTTATTGTTTCAGTGCAAATAACTCTCTCGAATGTTTTTATCCATTGTTTTTCTCTTGTTTACATCCCCCCATCACCTGCTTTTTTTCCCTTTCCACCAGTGATCCAATTTTGCCATGGAGTAAATGGTTACAACTAGACAGAAACCACTGACATTTCATGCATTTTGCATTTGGCTAGTAGAGCCACCCTGATCTGAGCAGTACAGCAAACCATATGCTGCAAAGTTATGAGAGCTGGCTTACTGTCTTCTCTGTAACATCTGCGTGGTCCCACTGAAGGCAACATAGAACATGTCAGGCTGCTGCACAATGTGGATACCCAAATTAACTTTTAATTTAGGTATTTCTCCTATTCTGCCAGCCGTGATGTGTTAATACCACTGTATTGGGGCTGACTGAGATGAAGTTAATTTTCTCCATAGCAGCCCTCACAGTGCTGTGCTTTGTATATCCTAACAGAGCAATGACATGCAGCAATACTTTCATTTAGCATTTCTAACAAGAACTGATTGATTCAGCTAGATTGTTGCACTAGCACACACACATCTAAAACCTAAACCTGGATCTAAATACTACTTTCACTTCCTGTATAAATTCATGCCAATAAGATCAAAGGTCTTGTATGCTCTGTATATAGCAAAGTATTCAAAAATCTGTTCCAAGCCAAGATATCTGGTCATTCTGCTTTGGTAATGACACTGTGTTTTGTTTTATCTACTATGCTTTGATGTTTCATCCACTTTATGTACAGCAGCAGGTACAATTGTAGCAATATTTGCTACATTTGTTTATTCATTCACTCAAACGCAATATTATATGAAAAATTAAATCTGAAATATGAGGTTATAATACACTGTTGTTGCACACTTAGCACTGCTAGTGTCACTGCTCTAGCATCAGCTTTAGTCATGTAATCCCTGGCATTTGCGCAGGCTGGATGGCTTCCTGTCAGTTTTAGGAATGGTTATCAAAATCCATAAGCAGTTTAAAAAGAGCATTTGAAAATAATTGTAGGCACTTAAGGTAGGACTATCTCACCAAAATTTAGTCAAAGATAGTTACTGAGGATTGAGTTAGTTACCTTTCAGTCCCTTTAGTATCAGCTGAGAATAAGAGGAATTTCAAACTTGCAATTCTTTTTCCCTGACTTAGGGAAGGTGTGTAATTAGGTACCTCATTTGGAGTGAGATGAATCATCTAGGAGCCCTCATCCCTTATCGCTATGAAGAGATAAACCTTGACTCCTCTAACTTTTAGCCCCTTGAAGTTAACTTCATCCCCCGATGTGCGTTTCCCAGGCCTGCAACGTGATAAAATCAGCATTTTTCAGCTATTAGTAGCCAACTCTTGAGATGTTCTTTCTTTCTCTTGAGGAGAAAGGGCATGCATTTTTCTACAAAGAAAGTGCAACAACTCTGACTGTGAAGCTACAGCTGTTCATGATACACACCATATTGAACACAACTAATACAGTCATCTGGAATTTATCATCTACTGTGAAGGAGATTTGCATACTTCTGGGTGTAATTGGAAAGAATGTAACTTCCTTTTAAAAAAATTATCACTGACATGAAGAGTATAATTTTTTTATTTAAAGTGAAGGAAGTTGTTTTAAGAACACAACAAAAGCTATTAAAACTTTGACAGCTGTTCTGCTCTGGTGAAATGTGAAACTGTGTTAATTTTAACCCAAATAACATAGAGATAGGTTGAGGACGTCAGAACTTTTTGTGACAATACTTTTGCAGACTGAAATATTTCTTTGTCTTTTTTTCCCTTCAGGAATTACTTTGTTTCAAAATTGTAATTATTCTATAATCAGAAAACTGGAATAAGGAACTTTGATGGATTTATGTGGGTTTTTTTTTCTAGAATGGTCTTCTCATAAAGTATCTGAAAGCATCAAGATTTGGGGAGAAAATAAATCATCCAAGAACTGAAATTTTCATCCTTATAAGAGCTTTACTTAAAGGGTCATCTTGTAAAGGTGTTTTCATCTTGGGAATGATCATGTCAGCTATCTACTCCGTCGATGATAATAATGTACAGTAGTTCTCACAGTTTTAATAAAATGGAGGATGGTATAAGTCACTGGAGATTATATCACTAAATAGTAAAGATACTGGGTTTATAGATGTTTTTATATAATTTTGTATGTGTTTTAAGATCTGCATTTTCCATGTGCTACAAAAGTGGCTGTGCTTTCTTAGAATTTAATAATCATCCAGAACCCTTGGCACATTCCTTGTAATTTTTCTCCACTTTCTTGCTTCATAAGAATACACAATCTGTTAGAGAGGAACTGAAAAAAAAGATAAGCACATGAAAAGTGAAGTCTGAAAAATGGCTATACTATGAGCAGGATAGAGAAAGGTGAATTTTCTGGCCCCCTCAGCTTTTCTAGGCCCTGGTAAAAATATCCAGGCTTCTCAGGCTCCTCCCCA
>WTSP01014796.1:0-44082 GCA_025331215.1 Actenoides lindsayi | reverse complement strand
AGAAAGGTGAATTTTCTGGCCCCCTCAGCTTTTCTAGGCCCTGGTAAAAATATCCAGGCTTCTCAGGCTCCTCCCCAGTCTCAGCAAACTTGTTTATAAATACCTACAAAGGACATGATTTCTTATAATTGAGACTGAGCAGCCAGAGAATCAGTGTAATTTTTCATTCCAATACTTTACCTAGTGTCACAGTAGATCCTTTGTCTCTCAGCATCTAAATTAAGATTAAGCTTTTACCTTATGCAAAAATTCCTTAGTGATATCAGATTTTTCTATGCTACAGAATACATTTCAGGAAATCACTGCAACCTGGTCTGTCTGCAACAACCTTGGAAAAGTTTAGAGCTGTTTTCAGTGACTATCATGTCCATGGGATTTCTCCTCTTGCCCTTTCCTGAGAAAAGGAAATTGCATGTGAAGAAGTCATTTGTCCCCTTCTGGCAGACTCCTGAAACCCTGTGTCCCACATGCCTCAGCCTGTGAAGCCTTGAAAGCCTGGGTGACTGCTGCATTTCCCCACGGGGATGGGTCTGGGTGAAGCAGCAGTTAGGCACAAATGCTTTGGGGAGCAGTTGTCCAAAAGACACTTGGGAAGCTTCTGCATCCTTTGGGTTAGTAGCTTTATTTATTTAAATCTTGGTTTAGTAGGGGAATAAATGAGTATGGATATGTGAAAGCACTCCCAAGAGGCAGAATATTTTAGACTCTATGCTCAAGCTGTATCTTTAATCAAGGGTATCAAAAGTACAGAAAGAGTCTTTCATACAGACTGAACGTTAAGGATATTCTAAAAGGCAGAAAGAAGGATGAGTGAGAGCTTAGCAAACTAACAGAGGCTTGGAAAATAAGATTTGGTGAACTTTTAATCACTAGCTTTCTCAATATGTAGAGGAAGCTCATTTATTTTCTCAGTGCTTCAGTTTCTTTCTGTACAGTGGGGTTAGTAACACTACTTGAAATAAGGCTTATAGGCAGAAATGGCAGTTGCTTGCAGGTTTTGATCAAAGAATCACACTAGCTATTTACTTTGGGCAAGTAAATGGTATGTGTAGATACAGAATTTCAAAGTAAAATAAGTCATGAAATCATGACATGCTAAGGCACTCCTCTCAGAGTCTGACCAGAAGTACTTTATGAGACAACTGTACCATGAGCTAAAAAAAGCAACTGGACATTAAAGAGCATTTGACAATATTCAGAGGAGAAGGTGAATTATCACCTTTAAATCTGAAATTACAGATAATTAGATTTTCCTCCCTTAATCCCCCTTTAGTTCTAATTAGGGATGCTATTTCTCACTTCCTCTCCCAAAGTGTGGCCCAATGTTGCTATGCATTATTGAACAGCTGCCTTACTTGACCCCAGGGGTGACTGCTTCATGGATGAAACAAGCCGCACGGATTCCTTGACTACATCACAGAGACATTGTGACAAGCCTAATTAGATAATGCTCAAGAAGTGTTGTGAGATACTTGAATTAAAAGCATTGTGTAAGGCCAAATTAATTATAAGTATTAATACAATTTTGATGTAAAGATTAATTTGAATAAGGGATAAAATAATAACGAGATCTTTGTGAGTCACATACAGGGTGCTTTGCTTCTCCATATAAAATATCTCCCTCATCATTTAAAATGTTTCTGTGGAGCAGAGCAGGGCAGTGCTGCTCAGAAGTGACAGGAATATGTGCTGCCAGATGTGAGTCATCGCTGAACTCCAGCACTTGTTTCTTTGTTCACATTTCAAGCACAAGACACCCTGTTCCCTACGACAGAGCTGCCTGCAGATGTCTTGATGGAATGTGAAATGAGGAACACACCAGACAAGGTGGGGGTTGTTTGGTTTTGTCTTGAGGTTTTGGGGGGTGATCTTCATTCCCTGTGCAGATCTTTGGAGTCATGGCACAACCGCCCTTGTCCCTGAGTGAAATCCTGTGATTTCTGAAATCTAGGAAATGTTGCCTTTGACTTCAGTGGAACCAGGATTTCCACCACGTACATGTTTCAGTGCCATGTTCTCTCAGGTAAGGAAACATGGAAATACTGGAAATTTTGTGAATTTATGTAGCTATGTAGTAAATTTCCCTACAAAAATAGAAAAATCAGACTGAACCAAATTGGCTGATTTCCAAATTTGTCTTGACAGTTGGGTGGCCAGCACAGCTTCTCACTGTGTTTTTTTTCTTGGTAAGCTTTATATATTTTGTGGATACCTAGTTTGGTATCAGATTTATTTAATTAAACCTGAAAGCCTGGAGATCGGACTTTTAAGTCTAAACTTTTTATGTTGCTAGGGTACATTCTTTTGATTAAATGCACATATCTATAGTATGTTTAAGATACCTGCTCTAGGTTGAACTGAGTTGCTCCCTAGATCTGTACTGACTCTAAGAGGAGTCTACAGTAACTACATTTAATCATGTGAATTTTATCATTTTATACTTATTTTTTGGTAAGTACTTTAGGATTTTAGTGACATAAGGCTGGAATCTTGAATTATTTAATGTTATCGAGCTAGTTACCACAGAAATGTGAGCACAGAATTATAATTTAGAAGCAGTGTATGTCTGGAGACTTCTCACTTTGATTATTATCTAATGAAATATTTGAACCAAATAACCATTTTCTTTTCAGGTATTGGACAAATACCTGTAATGACTATTCTTCACACTTAGAAGGCCTATTTCTACATGCAGACTTCCTTGTTATGTAAAACTTGAGCTAAATAACTAAAGCCAAGCATATAAATGACATTCTGAATGTTTAGTTCTAGTCCTTTTTGTTTACTTCTGTGCTTCGTTTTAATGAGATACATGTTTTTTGTGTATCAAGGATTATAATTACTCATGTCCATAGAGCAACTCACCAGACAGTATAATTATTGCTCACTTTTTAGCTCATGGCAAGAACTGGACTAGAAAGTCTGACACAGTCATGACTCTTAACATTTTAATTTGTTCACCTCCTGGTAGCACCTAACACATCACCTATGTCTGTCCTAATTTGTCAATACAAAGTGATTAACCTCCTACCTCCGTATCTTTTTCTGTGAGGAATATATTCATAACTGAGAATGAAGTTCAGCTTACTCACAAAGACTGAGCTGTCTGAATTGCCACCTGCTGCAGGGTTGGGGAAGGGCAGCTGGACACACATGCAATGTCACAGAAACGTCTGAGGCCACAGAGACACAGTCAGTGCTGGGTGTACAGGGATGGAGAGTGTTTTCTTTTTGGGGGGAGAATTCATGCAAGGTCTTGGGGCAAGCTATGTATGTACTACAGCTGGAGAGATTTATTCAGGTTGGAGATGACATATCCATTTCTCATGAGCCACGTGTAGCTCAAGAATTGGTTTGATGTGGTATCTGCGGACTCCTTGACCACAGAGGCTACAGCGGGGATGTCCAGAGAGCCTGCACCATATGCTCTCTGTAGGTTGCAGTGCATGCCCATCTATATCCAAGTGGAACCTGGTCCAGAATTCGAAAGTGCTTTTAGTGCAGGAAGACCTTGGACTGCCCCTTACTCACCTGGAGAGAGGATGCAAAGAGAGGGAGGGTGCTGCCTGGCACAGGTATCCACTCCTTTGGTATTACATTGGCCTGTGCACTGCTGACACTTCCGTTTTCTTCTGTTTTCTATCTGGTGCACAGTTTAATTTCCCAAGAAATCTTATTCTTCAGTACAACAAATCTCTCATCTTTAACATAGTGTATCTGATAAAGCTGTATGGTTTGTGCTATACGCTGGGCTAAGCCAAACCAATTAAGCTCTATCAAGCAATAGAAACTGGCAACATCATTTTTTTTTTTCTATTGCCAGTTAAATCTGGGCCTCCAAATCACTGAAATATATCTGGCACTGATATGAACTCTGTCTAGGCTGAATTACTCTGAGTTTGTGTGAAGGTTTTCCTCCTCAGCAGGGAGTCCTGACCATATCCTCAGGGCTATATTGAATGGCACGTATGCATGAGTTTATTTTGGGTGCTATGTTCCTAGCTATAATGCTGGCCAAGATTTCTCCATGAGGCCTTGTTCAGGTACGTGAACGCACATAGAGATGACCATCGCACTCTCCATGCTACAACCAAATGAACAAGAGCAGCCACTTTTCCCTCTATACACTTGGTTGAATCTTCCCTTTCACTGTGTTACCAGTTATGGTTTCCCGCACTGACTCCAGAAAAATTGTCTCAAAGACAGTGTATGGAACAGCAGGATTTCTTACATGTCATTCTTTCTCCTGAACATGGTTTATATTTCATCACAACCATTTTAGTATTAGAAGCCAGATGTCATACATTGTAATTAGGAGCTTTGCTGAATATGACATCTCACTTTTGTATTGAAGTGAAGCAGAGATTATAATTCAATCCAGGAACAGAACCCTTATGAGAGTTATACACACTTGCAATTTTAACAACTTAAAAGTACCACTTATCTCATGCCTGAATTTAGCCCAAAATGAGACATTACAAAACAACAGTGATTTTTCAGAAATTTGTCCTCATTATAGAAACGCTGGAAGTGGTAGAGGAGAGTGAGTTGTTTGTAAATATTACTCATTCTTTTTTAATATCTCTTAGTAGTAAATGTTCACAGCCATAAATTAAGTTCATTCTGCATATTTTGAATTCATTTTACCTGTTTCTTTTATAAGACTTACATCTCACTGTATGATTTTAAGTGGTTTTTCAAAACTGTTCAAAAGAGATGATTCTGTAGAGTTTGCATATACTTGATATATATATATCTTCAGAATTATTTGTTCTAGTGCATTCTTAGTTACAGAATAAAGACTGTTTAAACTTTTATTGAGGCAACTCAAGTAATTTCCTTATAACAAACTCAATGAAAACCACAGCATGAAAAGAAGATTTAAAGATGAGAAAAAAGCCTTTTCATGAGAGCACAACTCTTGAATAATAACTTCAGCTCTGACAGTGAATTCTTAGTTATTTAATGAAATCCTAGTGAGCAGTACTTTATACTTCATGTGTCAGGATTTTGCAGTATGGGAGAATTAACTTTGGTCTAATGTGTGCTCTGGGAATGAGGCACTGGGAAAATATTATAGCAGGGCATTTTAAACTTAATTTGCTGAGTTGTCTTTGAAGGTAGCTTGGGTGCTGATAACAGCAATTCCTGGTTCTCTGTCAGGACATGCACATATGTGCAAGAAAAAATGTGTCACTGTCCTTCCCTTCCCCACCCACTGGTTATGTTCATTCATACTGACACATAAACGGTCTCTGCAGATTTCTCTCTCTAGCGTCACTGTGACTCAGCTGCATCTATTCACCAACCTGCCATGTTCACTCCAAGTCCTTTTTCTGCCATCACATCAGTGTGTAGTCTGAACACATGCTGCTGGTGGCACACACTGGATGCGCACATCCTCCCACACTCAAACACTTTAGCACAGGAGCTAGTGTCAGGACATTTTGGGGTGCCCATGGCTGCTGTGGTGCACAGCAGTGAGCCACTCTTACTGATCATCACCTGCCCCCTCCACCCAAATGCTCAGGTCAGCATCGTACTGTTGGCCATACCTCTGCCCCAACGAGGCAAGGTCAGAAGTAATGTGTTAAGATGCTGAGGCTGCAGTTTCTCTCACCTAACCCCTGCTTTATAAAGGTTAGCTATCTAGACACCAGTCTGTTCCCTTCCCACCTAATGCAAGGAGACAGGAACAGCTGTGCTCAAAGATGAAGCACCAGGTGGATCTCTCCGCTCTCCAGCAGTGTCTGTCCTCCACCTACAGGGACATCAGTTGGCTAACACTAACTGCATGTGGCACTGTCAGGTCTCAAGAGTTCACAGAGACAGAGCTTGACTTTAATGTGCACCAAAATCATTTTGGCATTAACAGTACCTTTCTCAGCAAGTTGCCCTACATAAGAAAAGATCTATACACGGTCCTCCCAGCATCTGGTCTTAATATTTCAAATTTCTTTTGCAGATTTTAAAATGGAAGAGCAATAGAAACAAAAAGTGCTCTCAATGATGAAGAAATATTGTTGTTAGAAGCTAATGAAATAATTTTGTAAACCATTTTACACCCATTTGCCAAGAGCCCAAGCCCAGACTGAGCTAACTCAAAAGGACAAAGAGAACAAAAATACCAATTTCTGAAAATCAACAAAATAAGTAAAACCACAGTAACATTATCTGAGCAAAATTAAAAGTGGAACCAGGAAAAGTAGAAGAAGTTTATCTGTGTTTCTCAAAGATTATTATTGGAAGTATAAGTACAAAGGGGAAATTGAAACTGTTATTATTCAAAAATAAGCACATTTAAAGAAATATTACATAAGTAATTTCATTTAATATTGATCCACTTAAAAGCTATATAGCATAGAAGAACTATGCTCTCACTACATGAAGTGCTTCATAATAAATAGGTGAACCGCTGAGTAAATTAATCTCATTCATAATTTGTACAAAAGAAGATAGAGGTGATCAGTGGGTAAAAAAATCAGCTAAATCTGACAGTGTTCAACACGATGTTATTGTTTAGTGTCACATGAAGCTTTCTCAAACCTTTTTATTCATATGACAACTCTTTGATTCTTTACATTAAAGATGTATCTGAATAGAAAGCCAAAGTCATGTCTTTCATTTGCAAAGCCCAAGTCCTATCTTTCATTTGCAAATAAAATACAGTTTGAAATTTGATTAAATATATCTCATCAAATTGCATATCTGGTACCAGAATGTGATTGCAAAGCCCTTCCAGTATAGTGAATGATTTTAATTTTTTTTTAATTGTTTTGTTGTGGGTTTTTTTTATAAAAAAGTTACTCGCTTGCTTTCTAGCACTAGCATTATAGCACTGAATTTTTACAAATACACCTTCTGTACCTTATTTTTTTGTGGTATAGCTGTTTTGACTGATCTCACGGTTTTAAAAGTCAGTGGAAAGTCTCTGTTTCCACTGAAGTGGAAGCCTTCATCAGACACTGCTTTTTCTACTTAAAGCTGAAATAAATGTAGAAGCATGTATCTCAGTATGTTTAGAACAACCTTTTCTTCTGCTCATGAACGAAGAACTTGGGAGTGGAGGGAGAAGATGAGGGCTTTTTCTGGGACATGAGAGAAAGTTCCTCCTTAAAATCTTTAGAAGACAAACTCTGCTTCCCACTTCATGCTTTGTGGAGGGAGGGGTTTGAGTTGATTGGAGACAGAGTTGGGTTAGCACAAAGACCATTTATTGAAATGAGGAAAAATAGCTCTCCAGGTCAAATACTTCCACATCCTTTGCCTTTTCCAGTGGTTAATTAGTACCATCTTCTGAGAAAACATGACTATGCTGATTCTTGTTACAAGAAGATTATTGCTGTAAAAATGTACAACTGGTAAAGATTTTGGAGTATAAATTATCAATTTATATAAGAGTCAAATCTTTACTGGCAAAATCTCACTGGGATTTGCTTGATCCTGCAAAATGCAGTTCGGAGCTCTAGATCAGCAAACTCGTACCAGATATACACAACTCTAAGTAGACCACCAGTCCCACGTATAAGAGTAAAGGTTTTCAGCATCTTGCAAAACTCATCCCTAGTTGTTTTTGTGCCAGTAACTTTTCTGTATTTTTATTTTAAAAGTTCTTGTTAGACGATACAAAATTACTTTCTTGCACTGCATCCATCCCAGAAGATGCAAAACAAATCGAGCATGAATGTGTATATACACATACACACATACGTGTGCATACACATGCTCTCATCAGTCAGACTCCAAATACCTACGTTCAGAAAGAGGGACTGTAGACACAAGAATATCTAAATGCCCATACTGAACTAAAAAGGTGAGGATATATTTTTAAGAAATCCACTTAGTGGATGAGGGAAAGGCTGTGGATGTTGTCTACCAAGACTTAAGTAAAGCCTTTGACACTTTCCCATATCATCCTCTTGGAGAAACTGGCTGCTTGTGACTTGAACAGGCATACGTTTCAGTGGGTAAAACTGTCTGAGTGGCCAGGCCCAAAGAATTGTGGAGGTGAATGGAGTTAAATACAGTTGGTGGGCAGTCCCAAGTGGTGTTCCCCAGGGCTCAGTACTGGGGCCCATTCTCTTTAATATTTTTATAAGTGATCTTGATGAGGGGACCTAGTGCACCCTCAGCAAGTTTGAAGATGACACCAAGTTAGGTGAGAGTGTTGATCTGCTTGAGGGTAGAGAGGACCTATAGAGGGATATTGACATGCTGGATCAATGGGCCAAGGCCAGCAGAATGAGGTTCAACAAGGAGTGGCTGGAAAGCTGTCCAGTAGAAAAGGACCTGGGGCTGTTGGCTGACAGCCAGCTGAACATCAGCCAGCAGTGTGCCCAGGTGGCCAACAGCGTCCTGGCTTGTATCAGAAATAGCGTGGCCAGCAGGAGAAGGCAAATGATCATCCCCCTGTATTTGGCACTGGTAAGGCCATGCCTCAAATACTCCATTCAGTTTTGGGCACCTCACTAGAGAAAGGACACTGAGGTGCTGGAACATGTTGCAAAAAGGATAATGAAGTTGGTGAAGTGTCTAGAGAACAAGTCTTATGATGAGCAGCTGAGGGAACTGAGGCTGGTTAGCCTGGAGAAAAGGAGGCTCAGGGGAGACATTCTAATTCTTTACAACTGCCTGAAAGGAGGTTGTAGAGAGATGGGGGTCAATCTGTTCTCCCAAGTAACAAGTGATAGGACAAGAGGAAGCATTGTCAAATTGCACCAGAGGAGGTTTAGGTTTTATATTAAGAAAAATTTCTTCATTTAAAACATTGTCAAGCACTGGAAGCCAGGGAAGTGGTGGAGTCACCATTCCTGGTGATATTTAAAAGACATATAGATGTGGTGCTGACGGACATGGTTTAGTGGTGACTTGGTAGTGGTGGATTAATGGCTGGACTTTATCTTAAAGGTCTCTTCCAACCAAACAATTCTATGATTCTGTGAAAACATTCCTCTTACTGTGACCACCATTCTAACTGACATAGCTCTATCTATCATGAATTATTTTTTTTTAATTGCTGTAGGTGAATGCTAGATTTAAATATAAGTCTTAGAGGTATGAAATTCCATAGTTACATACCACTTCAATGAACAGCCAGATTCATCAGTTCAATTTTCATTTACTTGTGACAAAATTATCGAAGAATCTGAAGATTTTCTTTGATCCAATCATAAACATTATGAAATCAGTGTCAAGAATCAAGGTATAGTAATACTACTGTTTGAGACAAACAAGTTAACCATCAGTGAAGAAAGTCATTGAAATGTCCAAAATTTCCCAGAGTCTTATACGACTGGATTTCTTCTGAAAGATCTTTTTCTCAATTAACTAAATAGGCAGTGGTCAATAAAACTGAGAAGCTATTAAGCTAAGTTAATAATAAGCTAAGTGAATACAGCTAATAACTATCAGAAACTATCTGCTTTTTTGTTAGTCAGCTTCTTGACAACCAGTTTTAACCATCAGTCCTGGTGTCTGACTGGGAAAACTCCTGGCTCTAGATAGATTCCTAGAGAAGAAATTGCAACATCAAAATAACAAATGGCTTCCATGTAGCTTTAAATTTTCATTTTCTTTCCTTAAATTATAGAAGGAGATGGAATTTTATTCTCTCATATATCAGCCAGGAGCTAGGAAAATTTATCAAGAACAGCCTGGATAGATGGTTACACATAACATATTGAGTATTGCAATAGGATGTGACATGCTGTGTATTGCAAACGACATATGCAAATGACACTTTAATGTTAAAGACCTTTAAGAAATTGATGGAATTTACTGGCTAGTCCACAAGTCAGTGTTGAACAATGACAGTGGTTAGTACCCTTCTTTTTCCACCACTTTATTTTGTGGTTGTCATTAATGATATCACTTAATTTTTTATTGAACCTACATTTGCCTGTTTTCTCACTCTGTACATATATTTCTGTTCCCTGTAGCCGAGTACCCACAGAATAGTATGAATACTGTTCTTAAAATGTAGTGTCATTATGAATACTTGCTTAAGTATATAAAAATTGCTCGGATTCATAGGTCAGTATATGTGGAGTCAAGCCAATTTCAGGCGCTATTGTCAAAGTATTCTCATTTTTCTACTTAGGTTTGTACATTCATTGAGTTATATGATTGCATTGTTCATAAATAATACTGGGATCACATCCTGACTTTGTAATTTGTGCTGGTTTTATAACAGTATACACTCTACTTCATGATCTTAGAAAAATAAGGAGGATAAAAAAGAATTGTATTTTCTCTTCACCGTTGTTCAGCATACAAAATACTACTCTGAGCTGTTTGAAATTCTACCTGGAAATTTTAGCACTAAATGGGTTATTGAAATACATACAGAGCACAAAGGAGAATTATATTAACTCAACTAAAATGGAGAGACTGATGTCAAGCATAAGAAATCCCACAAATTATTAAATATTCCTTTAACATCATCCTGTCCTATACGGTAGCTGTGAAATTAGATTACCTCTGTTGGAGGAAATACCAAGTCAAATGCTATTACTTCACCCTCTCATTTTAAAAGAAGTTGCACAATGTCAAAATGCTTTATTCCTATAATTTAGCTGACATTTTATTTTTCAGTATGCCTTTTTGTATGCGTTATGAGATTTGTTTTCATGAAATCAATGGAAAGAAAAAGGACAGTAGGAATAAAAAATGGAAGTCAAGTAAAAATAAACTATCTATAGTCATGTATCTTTCTGTAAAAATGCCAAATATCCTTGACACTGAGATAATTGGCTGCTTTCTGTGACAAAGGGTGTAGAGGAGGCATTAGTTCACTCAGAAACTAACAGCTTTCATTGGCGATACCCAGGCTTATTGGGTCCTTGCAGAAGAAGCCCATCTGCAGATGAGCTGCAGTTCCCTCCACATCTCTGTGATCCCTGACCACATAACTCTTGTCACATGAAATCTCCAAGGATGTGACCAGCATGATGTGACTTGTCCTGTTTGTTTAGAGGTAGGACAGGAACAAAATGCACTACCTGGGGCTGGGCTGGTACAAACAGTGTTTATCTCTTATATCATGATTCCCTTGCATCAACCATTGATTCAAAGAATGCAATTATACTCACCCTAAATGAGAAATCACTTTATATTACATCTGTGAGCAATGTTACTGTAGTGGAAATTACTGTCAATGAACAGAGGATGGATAAACAGAGACATTTTTCTGGTGTGCCTTCCTCTTATTAATAATATCAATAAGCAAAATCACTTGTCTTTCTGGGCAGGCTGGGGAATACAAGCAACTGCGGCAGTTTGTTAGCTCATTTACACAAGTACTTTTTGATAAATAGGCACATATTCTTGTATCCTCACTGCATGAACAAGACAAGATTGCTGGAGTTCAAAAGAAACGAAGACAAGCCCAGGGGGACTGCAGATATTTGTTTAATCACAAGACAATTTACCTGATTTTCTTAAGCTATTTGCTCACTGGAATTCAAATACATCCATAACAAGGAATAAGCAATTCAACAAACTCTGAGATTTAGACATGAAAACAAGCCTGTTTTACCTGATTAAGTAAATTAAAGGAAAATTTTGCAGTCACTCCCACATTACAAGATAAAAACCCTCCCCTCCCTTGCCCTCGCCCACACACGTACACCTTGTCTCTAGGAACGTGTCACATGAGAACGAAACTTGTCAGTTATCAAAACTTCTAACACTAAGACTGGGATTAGACAGAACATAGAAACATGTTTCAAAACTAACGCACTAAAGAAATACAGCAGTAATAAAGGCAGCCTTATGCTTCATCTTAATATTTCCTCATTTTGGGTACTGGTTTGCAATATGGGCATCTCATTAGAGTCTAAGCTACAAAGAAAGCTTCAGGATAATAGATCTTGCTTTAGGCACCAGCATTTGAAGGGAAAAGGACAATTTAATATTTTAAATCAGTGGAACTGTGTGTGGGCAGTAAGGAAGAGGGGCTTATCTGTAGATTTACTGTGAAACAATTATGCTCCTGTAAGCTCTAAATCCCTCTCCTGCTTACAATTAAAGGCATAGATAACTTCTTAATGTACAGCAGCTGACAGTTCAGATGATGGAAAGCCAATATCTATCAGCCTCTGTTTACTTCTTACTCTGTATGGGGAAAATCAGCCATATATGGAATCCATCTGGGACAAAATAGCTTGACTAGCAGTGTAGAGATCATTTCCAGTATGAAACTGTTTCATCCATCAACTCTTTCCAGCAAGACATGACTGGGTGTTTCATTTGCAAGGCAGAGGAGGAGGTACCAAAGCAAACAGTCAATGAGAGAAGGAAAACTTTCAGGCAGAATTTCAAGCTCCTAAATGACTTCCTGAAAGCCCCTGCACTGCTCTTGGTGGTTCTTTTGTTTGTTCTGTTTGCCCTCGAGAAAGGTAATTGCCAGAAAACTTAACTTCAGCTTGCGTTTTCATTTATATGGAGAGCAGGGCAAAAGGAAAGGGTATGGGATATTAACAGGTAGAATGAATAGAATATTTAAGACTTTCTTCAGTTTGTGTTTCACAGCTTATACAAAGCTCTAACTTCTGGCAGAAGCTTTAACACTTAAGGAACACCAGAATGTGGTCTGCTGTGTTTAGCTGTGAAGCTTTTACCTCCATCTATTAACCAGAGGTACTGTATTTGTTTGTATATCTAAATTCAGTTTAATTCCCTAGTAAAATTTATCCAATCCACCAACAAAGGTTACCTCTAATGAACATTACTGCTCTCTTTAGCAGGGAAAACTATGAAAGAGATCCTGCCAGATCCAAAGCATCCTATGGCTCTCCTCAAGCTCTCTGGCAACAGAGAGGCTCACCCACTGCAGGAGCAGGGGGTAACTGCCTGGGGGACTTGATCTATATGACACTTGGACTGTCAGCTTAAGCACTTTTATAACTTTGCTCTCTGTCCTTGCTTTTCCTATTAATCTCTTATCTTATGGGATGTAAAAGAATGACTGATAAACTGAACTGTGCAAATAGGAATTCAAATGAGAAGTTTGACTCATCTCCAAAATATCAGTAAAAACATCCCAATTTTCCCAATACTTTTCAGATTTCTGTATCTTTCCTCCTCCCCTTCTCTGTTAATTTCACAGGAGATTCCTGTCTGATCCTTATTTGTCATAAAGATTATGAAAGGAATTTGTTTAAGGGGAGCTTAATGAAAATGGCTGTTAACATCTTACTCAGGTAACTATAGATTGAATAACTGAGGAGACCTACAACCTGTCCTCCATCTGCCAACATTTGTGGGTCCAAACGCAGATGCCTGATCCTTGAAACTTGCTGTACATGCAAAATTGCATGAATCAGTTTGCACACGTAGTGTCCAATTGCCTTAGGTTATCTGCTGGCCTGGCTCAGCAACTACGTGTAAGCCTGGGAAATTCCTGCTAAAAGCTGAAAAGCAGCAGGTCTTTCTGTTGACCTCAAAGGAAACGTACCAGTTTCCTGGGCCTTGACCCAAAGGCCAACCACTGTAAGGAAAATGTGGAAGGAGCTGAATGAAACCTATGAGCAATCCTTTTTGAAAAAAAATTCTATTCTGCCCATCTGTTGATACTGCAAGCAACTCCCTGACCTGCAAAACATTTACCTGAAGAGACACATAATCTAAAATATTCAGAAAGTCTGGGTACCTTATGTAGTGTTCTATCTCAATGACAGAAAGGAAGTCAAAGCCACCATGTCACTTGTGCTCCTTTAGGATTACATTTCAGTCTCAGTGAGACTGGCAGCAGACTCAGGCAAACAAGTAGAGATAGTAGGAATGGCTCAACAGTGAAATTACTTCCTTTTTATTCACTGTCCCATGACTGAAGTGATTGAAGATCACCCTCCTAGAAAATGGTCTCAAAAAAGAAGCAGGTTGGTTTTCACCTTACTAGTTATTTCAATGTATGTCTTTGCAACAGCATTTTTATTTTTAGAAAGAAAGAATCCTTGCTTTGATTTCAAAATTGTTTATATATATATATATTTATTTTTTTTTTTAACCAGTTCATTAATTCCGAAGTAGCAAATTTTTGTGCTTAAACATACTGTGCAGAGACTTACATAAAGAAAACAAAAAAAAGGAATTGTAATAATTCTTGGTTCTTTTTAGCTTCTATGCAGAAAGTTTCTATGGTTTCTTCTATCCAGTTTCTGAGTCTTGGTGTTAATTTCAGTTGTTATTATTAGTGACTATTCAACCAAGACAAGACTTTCTGAGGCTTTTGGGGTTGTTTTTTTTATGACATCAGAAGAAGATTTAAAAACATACTTTAAACTGAGATGCTACTGTATTGGTTCTGGATAAGATGGACTTAATTTTTCCCACAGCAGTCCTCACAGTGCTGTGCTTCGTACTGGTAGCTAGAATGGTGTTGATAACACACCAGTGTTTTGGCTGCTGCTGAGCAGGGCTTGAACAGCATCAAGGCTGTAACTCCAACATTCCCCCAGCTCATGCAGTAGACTGGGGGTGGGCAAGATCTTGGGAGGGGACATAGTCAGGACATCTGACCCAAACTGACCAAAGGGATATTCCCCACCATAAGACAGATGCTCAACAATAAAAGATAGAAGAAAGTAGGATGAAGGCAGGACATTTCTTATTACAACATTTGTGTTCAGAGAAACTGCTTTATGCACTGAAACCCTACTTCCAGGAATGTGGCTGGTCATCGCCTGCTGATGGGAAGTAGAAGATAAATCTTTTGGTTTTCCTTCGCTTCCACATGCAGCCTTTGCTTTTGTTTTATTAAACCCACCTTTATTGTGACTCATGAGTTGTTTTCCATCTTATTTTCTCCAACACCCATCCTGCCAAAGAGGGGAGAGGTAGAGTGGTTTGGTGGGCACCTGGCATCCAGCCAAGGTCAAACCACCACAGCTACTAAATATTTTTAATGTTTTTCATAATCAAAGGTGTTTTCACTTTTGTAATTTTTGTAAAACATAGGTTATGTAGTAGCTACAACTGTGGTATTGGAGAATTGTCTACTAAGCAGAAAACTGCTTACTTTTTTTTCTCTTTGAAAATGTTAGGGGATTGTTCAATGTACTTTCACCAAAAAGTAAGATCTAATCACCATGCAAGACACTTTAGCTTCTAAGTGATTCTAGAAATTAAAAATCAACACTATTCTTTATTATACAAGAAAAATAATGAAGGAAAAATTTCCAATGCACAGGTTTTTCCTGTGAGTTTTGTGGAGGCTCAAAATTATTTTAAGATCTCCTTATTTCATTGTTTTAAATGGAAATACAAACCCACATTTTTATATTTTTTTTTTATTTTTGGCTTGAACTGTTTTAGTCACATAACAATCCATTGTTCACAATTTTCTGATATTAATAGCTCAACATTTCCTTTCAAGGATTTGCTTTGAAAACTCACTGTCTAAGCCCTTCTAAGTCTGATATGAGTTGCATTTATGATTTTACAGTGAAGGACCTGTCAGATTTTCAATTATAAAGTTTTATTTTCAAGGACACGTAGATCATCTTTGAATTTTTTCAGGGATATCTGAATGATCCTTTTAGGGTTTCCTATATTTGACAGGATTTTGCAAGGTTTCTCTGAGCTGCTTATGTATTCCACAGGGGCTTTCTTAGCCCTGTGGTGCAAGCTTACTGCATATAAATCATGAAACTGTAATTTAAGCATAGAAAATCAGTATGGGATGACGTTTGACAGAGTACTCAATATAATTTTTTTTTTCAGTTACAAATGGCATAGTATCTTTATTTGGGAGGGTTTTTTTAGAAAAAAATGTATATACTTTATCCTGCAAACGTGCAGAGAATTTAGGATTGTGGAACAGTGGTTTGGGCACATGTTAATACCTACTCTATTTAATTTATAATAAATTTATCTAGGCATCCAATATTTGAATACTGAATTAGCATCTCTGTTGCATCAGTGTCTTTGGAAAATATAAATAGTGATGTTGTATATGGCCACAGCCTGACTTACAGCTGTGATTTCATCAAATAAATAGAAAAAAAACACTGTGTAATTTCAAACCACTGCAATAAGTCCTCCAGGACAAGAGTTAAGTAAGGCCTCGTAAAATTTAGACTACAGCTAACTTTGAGCGCAATATAAATAGCAGCCACTTTTGAGAGAGAAAGGCAAATTAGTGGAAACCAGCATCCTCTTGCTGCCTCCAAATCCTTTGTTGCTTCAAGTTCTCTGACAGCTTTGCTAAACTCCTCCCTTGTGCTTCTTCACCTCACTATCTAAATTTAAAGAGGTTTCCTGTCTTCTCCTATTGACCTATTTCAATTGCTAATGAAGTGTCTAATGGCTCACGGGTGACCTATTTCCTATGGAAGATTAGCTGAAGGCATCTTGAATATGATCACTAACACTTGAAATGAGCTCTGGTTAAAAAACATTACCTAGAATAGTAAACACTATCTGTATAATGTGCATTTTTGCTTTGAACATAGCAGATAAGAAAACCTAATGGATTATCTTGGAAACAAATAAATACACACTGAAGAAGGTTAAACAAATGAACTTCTATGAAAGCAGCTAGGTTAAATAGAGCTGACAAAACTTCTGTCAAAGTTAGTTGTTAATTCATCTATTTGTTAATCACAGGGGTCACATGGGATAACTGACTTTATTAGACAGGGTGCTAGTAAAGAAGCTGGAGATGAAAGTTTAATTTCTCATTCTATGGTTGACTCCCTTGTCAGTCTGTTCAATAAAATTTAAGCAGTGGCACTTTCAGAGATGCTGAGGAAAACAGAAGGATGCTCAGCCATGGCAGTAATGAAAGGCTCAACAGTGCCTACGAGTTACAACAACACACAATGGCGAAAACAGATGCCAGCAAGCAATCTCTAAATAATATTCTAGCCTTTCCCACTGCCGCTGTAGGAGAGACAAAACTGGGCTAGATGGACCCTTAGTCTCACCCACTATGGCATTTCTTACATTTTAACTGATGCATGCTTCTATCCTTGGTGTTGCTACTGGATTTAACAGATAGGGAGACCCAGGTGAAATCATATTGATTGACAGCCTAAGGAATGATCTGTGGGACACTGGGATCATATCTTTGGCTTGGTATTGACTTTAAACTGAGCTAAACTCCAAGAGCATTCAGACAGCCTATTTGATCTGTTTTCCACAAATAAAATAAAGGTAGTGAGGACAAGATGGTCTTCATGAATATTGCAGGACAATTTCTAGCCCTGGAAACAAATGTTGACTTAATTACTTCTGAGGAAGAGATGGGTTCTTAGCATATGAAGAAACATCAGTGGCAACATAGGTTTCTTTGAACTTTGACAATACTTCAAAAACTCTGAGCAGTTTGGAGCACTTAAAGTATTCCTTGCAGATATTTAATAGCAAGGAACAGAGTTCTGAGGGCTACCTAAATAAACATTTCAAATGAGGAAACAAAGAGGAAAACTCAGTCTCTACTTTTTATAGCATATCACTTGCAATGGCCATAATTACTGTCGAGAAGGTATTTCTATTATGACATTTAGAGCTTTCAGACCATGATCTGTTGTGCTAATACCGTTCATGTTTGTTATCTACCCAAATGTGATTTATTATGAAAGTGTAGCAAAAATCCAGCCTGGCTGGTTCTGGGTTATGGAATATGAACCAACAGACTTCCGCACAATCCGAAAAATATTTAGGTTACCGTTTTACAGTGCATGTAACATTTAGCTTGACATACACCTGCCTTTGGCGTGTTTGAAGAAACCTGTTTTTCAAATAATCAAGTTATGCATCTTAAAACTACCTACCTCAATCACAGCCATGCCACACTGCCTACTTATTAAAGGCCACATTTTCCCTTGAGAGAAGTATGTGCATATGTACATGACTCTCAGTGAAATCATGCACATATCTGTGTGTAGAATGTGGTGACAAAGCATAAATAAAATAGAAGAATTGAAGAAGGAATAAACATTAGAAAAGCTATGGGAAAATAACTGCCCTCCAAATGCAAGATCCATGGGAATACAAGACGATTAGCTGCATAAATACATTTCTTGGTGCAATTTCATCTTAGGTTCTCATAGAACAGCGCAGAGCAAAACTTCTGATTAAACTTCAGTTTAACATTCTTACAGACCTTAAGGAAAGTCTATACATATATATATAGCACATATATAAAGTATCACATGTACTCCACAGAATTCAGATTTCTTTATTCTCAGATATGAATTATCCAAGTAACCTACACAAGAATTTCACTTTGTTAGCTTACTGCTTTTTCTTTCATTGTTCCTCAAATACTTGAGACCTCAAGTTACACAACCAATTGAGCTTATAGTAAAGAGCAACTGAATGTAACAGTTGAAATGAAAAACTGCACCGATTTTACACACCATAACTGAAAAATCAAATAGTGAATTATTTCAACAAAAATCTAGAATTTACTTAGAACTAAACTACATAAAATTTAGTTAGTTAGAACTGAATTTAGTTCATTTTATGAATTACACTAGCTTTCATGGATTTAAGTGAAGCATCCTTCCCTCTAAGGAGGGTTTTAGTGATGTTGTAAGTCATGAGAACTCGGTCTACTACCAAAATTACATATGTCATAAAATTTAGGTTCACTTTCATTGCAGCCAATTCCTTCTAATCGTTTGGGGGTTTTTAATAATTGCACAGTTGCCAATCTTGTAAATTTATTTTTTTTTTTTTTTTTTAATTTTCTTCTGATGTTTTCTACTCATTCAGCAGAAACATGATTAAAGACAGCACATGCATTTTGGCAGATGGGTGATTGCCTCTTAAATCCTCCTATGGAATGGGTATTTTTGGAAACTTATGGCCATGTGCAATTTTCTCCCCTTAAAATATGCACAGCCCAGCCTTTGTGGTTCTAATTTGCAGCCTGAGGTTCACATACAGACCTTCAGATTTCTGGACAGATGTATCAGGATGGATTTTATTTAAATTTGAAATTGTGTCACTTGAGTCATGAAAATTTTAAATGACATCTTCATTTGTATCTAGTGATGCTCACATTCATATCTTACCATAATTTTATTCAGGCATGGGAACCATGGGAATGTGGCTCTCATGCTGTAATCAGATGCTCTTCTGCTGTGCAGCAACAGCCCAACTGCTGGAAGAAAGTATTTATGTCAGGTCCACTGCCCTTACCTGATGGGCTCCAGGAGTCCCAGGAAGCACAGAATAAGAGTTTCAAAGCAGGTAAAGTATTGATTGCAGCTCCCTTAATCTGTTAAAATTATGTTCAACCCTTCAGCTCTAAAGCTCAGTAACCACTAAGTAGGACATGTGATAGGATTTTTCTGAGGGAAAGAAAGTTGCATGTGGAGGAGACAA
The DNA here is from genome assembly GCA_025331215.1 of Actenoides lindsayi. NCBI lineage: Eukaryota > Metazoa > Chordata > Aves > Coraciiformes > Alcedinidae > Actenoides > Actenoides lindsayi. The sequence continues at coordinate 24,744 of WTSP01014796.1, read as the reverse complement.
AATGTTTTATCTTTGGAAGCCAGTTGCTATAGTTCAAACATATTAATCAGATAACAAAAAATTACTTTCTCTGCTGCTCTACCACAGCCTGTTTCACTTTGTAATTCTGTATCTGTCTATCTATCCATCTGTCCAAATGTGTACATATATGTGTGTATACCTCCATATATGACCTATTCTATTTATGCTACACATTGCATTAGAAATTCATTACACTTGTTTAAAATATACATATTTTTCTGAGGTGTTTCTGTGTTTCTGTGTTGTTTTCTTCCTCTAGTCTCCTTTCAATAGGTGCTAGATACAAGGAATTCTGGGCTCCAAGAATCTACATTTTTCATCATTTAACCCGAAGCCTACAGTTCACACCAGGAAAAACAAATTAATTAATGGTTTAAGTTTGTTAAATTTAGTGGGACACATCTACAGTTAGAGCAAACTTACAAAACTCCTTTTAATCGAATGAAATGGTGACAATTTCCATGGCTGAGCAGATGGCCTTCCCTCTCCACACTTATGAGAGCAGCACCTTACAGTTCTTTGGAGGGGAGAAGTTACCTTGACTTTGAAGACTAAACCAGACTGTAAGAGTAAGTCTGTAAGAGTAAGTCTGTTAAATCTAGTTATGTGTGCACCTGTGTGCAAGTGAGTGGGTGTAAGTGATATAAGCTTCCACAAAATGAGGAAATGTCTATGTTATCCTTTGTGGACAGAAGGAGGAAGAGTCATTTGGTGCCTGGCCAATTGGTATTATTTCCTAATGCACAGGGCTTCCTTGTGCTTGACACTAGGTGTGTGGCTCAGGCAGACTGGTACTGCACAGTGCATGATGTGGATAGTCCCCCAGTATAGCACAGATATGCTGTTAGGTTGAGAAAACAAATTCTGTGTTCCTATGCAGTGCAAAGACTTTTTCAGTCTACTTTTTTTAGTAGATTTCTCAGCACTGCTATCAAGGATTCTGGGAAGAATGAGACTAACAAAGGCAGATGCTGAGTGAGGATCTTCTTGAGGGAGTGAAAAACTCTTACCCATGTGCAAGACCACCAGGCTGTATGCAATTTCCTCCAGTGTAGATCACAGCATGTATGTCCACATAGAGGTCACAGCCTTCAGAACCTTTCCTGATTTAGGTCTGGATTAGTTAAATTTTTACAAAATATGGGTAGTAGCTACTTTTAACCAGTTTCTGCCCAATACCTCTCTGACCAAAGGGCTCACACACATACTCCACTCACTTTTGAGTCCACATTCAAGCCCACTTTTCTCATCTTGCAGTCCAATTCACCACAGCATAGGCTACCTCTCAGGTAGTCAGAGAAAAGGCAGGGGCAAAGCACTCTGTTTTGGGTTTGGTTTGGTTTGGTTTGGTTTGGTTTGGTTTGGTTTGGTTTGGTTTGAAGGGACTTGTCCAGTCAGTCCTATGTCTCACTTCAAGTAGGACTGTCACCAAGACCAACATTGCTATTACAGTTCTTCCAAGAAGGATGAATTCTTGGCTGAGACATCATATTACATGGTATTATTTATGACCCCCTCACATAAAGCTAGTTTGGTTTCTTACCTGAAAGTAGAGCAAATTCCAGTTCTCCCTGCAGATAAAAACACATTACCTGGAGCAGGGATCAAAAATGGAGCCCTCATCTTCCTACCAGGTAATTGCTCTTTCACCATATTAAAGCTCCCTGTAGCCTAAAGAGTATTTATTTCTATCCAAAGTGGAGCATTTTTGGCAAAAGGAATTGAGACAAATCACATCCAGAACACCACTCTGTTGGCTGAGCAAAATGCTCCTGTGGGAAACAAGGTGTAAATTCCCCACAGAAATAGGAATTGATTGTATCCTTCAAGCTCTGAACAATAAGCTACTGGTTAGACAAGTGAGATGCTGGTAGAACTAGCACAACCACTTTGTGTTAAGTGGGTTAGCATCTGGCATGATGTGACACTCATTTCATGAAAACTTATGCCAGACCCATTTGAGTCAATAGGAAGAAATGAACATTGTAACCCATGATTCAGCTGACACCCAGTGTTTGCAATGTCTCAGGATTAAATCAGAATAATGTGGATATTTTAATGCACTCAATATTCTATACTATGAGGCAGTTAGGAAGGACTACTCAGGTGCTCTTTGATTCTAGCCCCGTGTATAGAAGTGTAATCCAAATTTTGTATATCCTAGGATAGCGATTTGACAGCTATCACCTCTTTCTGTCTCTGGTTATTTATAAACTTCATAGAGAAAACCTAAAGGAATTACAATAAGAATTAAATTAAATGGAAACTCTTTTTATATGCCCTTGCTTTTTCTCTCTTCCCAGATGTCTGTTTTCCTATACAGGGAAAATGGAAAAAAAACCTCTCACAACAGTGTTTTGTTAGTCTTAGATCAATGATGAAAATTGTCTGCTATATTGTCACATTCATTTTTAAACATCTCTACACTAAAGTACAAGCATCATTCTGATTACTTGCTAACATGGTTTTACCTTTTTTCTTACCTGGTGGTGCAGGAATCTTTTAGTATTGATTTCCAACTGGTGAAATTCTTCTCTTTCTTTAGTAGATACTATATAGAAAAGAACGGAATCTGTTGTCATTATGTTGTGTGTATATTTAATTTTACAGTGTTATATAAGTGATAAAATTTAAATAAAGCACTGTAAAGTATCTATTCATAACAGAGTATACCATCATAGCTGATATTATGTTGCCTCATAACAGTGGCAAGATTTGTTTGTTTCTCTGTTCCCCTCATATTATGTCTAACTTTCTATACCGCTTTTTGTAGAATGAGGTTTTCATTGCATCAGATGCTGAAGTGTTATCTTTTCTTCCCTGATGGAAAATGCTTTATTTCTGAACAGTAACAAAGAAGTCATTGCATAATGCACTGAACATCCTAAATCAGATGATTTATTTAGAATTGCAGATTATGATCAAAGGGACTACTTGAGCCATATTTCTGTCACCAGAATACAAAACAGAGCCATCACACATTATAATCTATTTTGAAAAGAGCATGATGCTGAGTAATGAAGAACCATGGTGCCAAAATCTTTATTTTTACTTAAACACAGTACTATAACACAGAAGAATGAAGTCTCAAATGACATTCCTGCTTATGATTTTCACAGGCTCTTCTCAAGACAATGTATCTCTTGCCCCACATCAGCAAAACAAAACTGCAAACTACAACAGCTGAGACAGCACATTTCATAAGTGTTTTTCTTTCAGCTCTCGGGCAAATTAAGATGCATTACAATATAAAGATGTCAGATGAATTCTGACAGATTGTAGTTCTCCAAACCAAAAGGTATTCTTTCACGTTTGCTCAAATTGTTGTTGATACCGTAGGCATCCCATAAGAGCAGGGGCTGCATGTTTGACAGCAATGTAATCCATTTACTTTTAATGATTGAAGCCCATGTTTTTGAAGTTTGTTCTGAGTTGACCACTGGCTTGTCGGTGACTATTCAGCATGTGGACTAGTTAAATAATGAGAATTCATGACCTCTAATGTGATTAAACACCTGCACCGCTTTGAGGTTTAATTATTAATAAAAGTAGCTAATTATTTTGTATGACCTTTTGACATGAATATATCCTTTGACTGTTCTTGAGATCAAAAGACATCTTCAGAAATAGAGATCAAAAGAATTTATCTGCAAGTAATATAATCAGCTTCCTTCACAATGTCCAAATTGCTTATTTCAAATCAAAGCTTGATTTTGCTGTTGGTTCATCTGAGATTACATACTGTGCTAATCATCCTGTGTTGGGATATCAAAATGGGAATTGTATCTTATTTTTTATTTATTTGGCATAATATTAATTTGCACACTTGCACAATGGTATGTGCACACACATTTATTGTTCATTTATCAAAATGTAACGTTAGATTATTTCATCACTGGGGATATTCAATGCTTAAAGATAATACAAGTTCTATATATTCTTTATGAAAAGTGTTCTTCAATAGAACAGGATCACACACCTCAGTCAATCTGCAGTTGATTGTGCCCAGATTTTGATGCTTTCAGATGAATAAAAAAGTCTCAATAGATGTTCTGTATATGGGAAGGGGAGCAAGGAATCAGTGTTTTTCCACCTTGAAAATATTGGAATGCTTCAATTTATTTTAAAGATAAACCTAAAAACTGTAAAAAGGTGTACCTTGATTGGTATTCTGAAAGTCTCATATGATAACTTTCTATGTTTAAGACATAGTCCTTTTATCTACTAATAGCTCCAAAACAAAAAAAGAAACAAAAAAGGAGGGCGGTGCATCTAACCCAAAATTTATGCAGCTCTTAGATGTTTCTGTACAAAATAATCAAGTGAAAAACGTCCCTCTGGGCAGCTGTTTAATAGTAGAAGGTCTCAGGACTGTTAGGTGCCTCTCAGTAAGCCTAGAATTGCAATTAGGACTGGTACTCTAACAAAAAGAAGAGTCACTTTCTATTTTAGAACAGTAATAATGCCGCCTCTGCCTAAATCTGCTTTTTAGATTCAGCTCTCTGTATATAAACCCTCGGCTTGCAGGTAAAAGCACTGATGTCTCTGAATCTTTTCTTTCCTATTTGAAAAGATTATGTGGAAAACATGGACATTTGGGTCTACATAATGACTGTCCACTTTGCAAAGCATCTGCATCACTTACACAAAAGATGCACAGAAAATGATAAAGTGCAGTTGTGGGTATGTGACTGTAATAAATAGCTGGAGAATGTTTTGTTACTTTTTCCCCTGGGTTTCACTGAGAAATAAGTAGTGCTGTCAGAATGGAAATAGTCTCTAAATTATTCAGTCTAATTAATTTTTATCATTTGAAGTCTAAAATGAAGGTTCCAATGTGTTAACAGTTTTCTGTAATTGGGATGGTAAATTTATTTTTCAAATTAAAAAAAAGAAAAAAAGAAAAAAGAAAAAAGTAAGTACAATTACCTCAGAAGTCTACCACTATGTATATTGATAAAAAATAGTTTCTGGAATAAACTGATTTAACATGTTAAAACTGTTTAGATTATCCACGAACAAAAACTGGGGATGAGAATTTTTAAAGTATATATTGTTTGTCACAGCTGAATACTGCCATGTTTAGAAATATCAACCCCTCTCTACTGAAGAACTTGAGGTATTGTGATAAACCTAACTGCAGCTAATCCATTCATTACTAATATCTCATCCTTCCTCCTGTCCTCCCTCCTCACCCTCCTCAACTGAAGCGACACCATTTATGGTCCAGCCTTTTCAGTACAGTTTGTGGAAAGATTTGATCACAGTGTTTAAGCTAAAAAGCAGCTTCTATTTCCAAAGTACCGTTAGAGAAATACTGAAGTTTTATGATCTCATTTGCTCTTAGAATATCTTAGAGGGAATAATTTGCTCATGTGACCTCACTGAAGAGTGATGCACAGTAACTTGAAACGTAAGAAATGTTTAAAGAGACCAAAATTAATCAACAAAATAGTTCAAGAGATCTTAATGCAATTTATAGCTGTCAAAACGCTGCACATTTGAGACCATACATAGATCAGTGTAAAAGCGTAAGGTGTCCTTTCAGGTGACTGAGGTGATGGTGAGCTCCAACATCTTGACACTCAGCAGGCTGGGTGTGAAAAATCAATCTCAGGGCTGGTGGCCCAGAGGCTGTGCTGGCAACCCCTCTGCAGGACCATGCTTGCCCAACACCCACATGCAGCTGCACTCTCCTTGCTCTCTGGAAGCAGCACAAGGGGCCTTCAGATGTCCCCTATGGAGCTCCCCAGCTTTCCCCTTCCTTCATGTTCCCCACTAAGGCCATCTTTGTCTTTGCAGCAAGGTAGCCTTCATCCTTTCCTCTCATCCCTCAACTCGCCCTGCAAGCAGGAAGGGAGATCTGTGGCATAAGCCAGAGAGTTCTGCCAACACCTGTATCACAGAATCATAGAATCAGTGTGGCAGAGGTTGGAAAGGACCTCTGGAGATCATCGAGTCCAACTCCCCCTCCAGAGCAGGATCACCCAGGGCAGGCGGCAGAGGAACACATCCAGGCAGGTCTTGTAAGTCTCCAGAGAAGGAGACTCCACCTGTCTCAACCCGCGGCTGGCTGAGAGAAATACGAGCGGGACGAGGAGGGCCTGTACCGAAGAGCTCCCGCCAAAGCACCTCGGGGCTGGGCAAAACCTACCCGCATCAGGGCCCGGCACGGCCCAGCACCGCCGGCGAGCTCCTCTCCCGGCCCCCGGAGCCGCCGCCCGCCAGGGGGCAGCGCGGAGCTCGCAGGGCTCCCCCCTGAAAGCGGCTGCTGACAGCTGCCCCTCGCCATGGAGCCGGAGAGCGGCCCCTGCGGCGGGGCCGCTGCTGCAGGTGGGTTGGGGCCCGAGGCCCTGAGGGCTTCCCGGGGACCCCGGCGTCCCCGCGGCCGAGGGGGCGGTTAAGGGAGGCTGGGCGACGGCTCCGGGTGGGAAGCAGCGGCCTGAGGAGGGAGGCGCGTCCACTCCGCCGCGTATGCGGGTCAGGCCGCGGGCCTGGTCCTGCTGGGGCAGCGTGCAGGAGGCTTCACCTTGGCGGTCCCAGGTGTCTCGGGAGGGGCTTCCTGGAGAAAGGTTCGGTTTATTTGGAAGGAAATGGAAGCCTTCCCAAGACATGTTTACCACTTTATTACTACTATTATTATTACTAAAGAATATAAGATATGAATGACTTCTGTCTGTGTAGATTCTTAGTTTTCTTTTCTGATATGTTACATCCGAATATTTTTTTCCTGCTCATTTCACTCAAGTTGCAAGTAAGAACGCTCTATTGTTGCCAAGTCGTATTAAAGAGGTGCTGGAATTCAAGTAATGCTGTTAGTGCACTGCTCATTCTAATAGGGTTGCATTTAATATGCAGATAAAAAAGAAAAGACTTATCAAAGAGATAGTTTTCAAAGAGTTACTGATATTTTTACCCAAAACTGTTTATTTCTAACACCAGTGAATTGAAATGGTTGTTTCTGATTACCTCGTCCTCAGGAATTTACAAGTCATACTGATGAATCTCTCCTACATTTTCCCGATGAAATGAAAGAAAGTAATGATTAATTTTGTCTTATATCTCACTTGTTTTCTTAATTTGAATAAACTAGAAATTGAGCCAAATTAAACCGTAAAAAATACTTGTCTATGGACTTGGCTGGGAATATTTGGGAAGTCACTTCCATGGTTCACTGTCTTTTATAACTTCCAGTGCTTCATAAACTAATGTTCAGGCACTATATATTTTAATGTGATTGTAGTTATGTTAGTATTTATAGCATATATATATGATTTTGTTCTTCATTGCATTTTCTATGCTTTTTGGAGTACTAGATTCCTAGTATTCCTACTATTCTCTCTTTTCCTTGTCTTTTATTAGAAACATTTGCTTTCTCTTGAACAATCTCATCTTTCATTCTGCCAATATAAAATTTGTGTAAGAAAGCCAAGAATAGGGTTTTTAAGCCACAAGAGATGCTTTCTGGTAATTTAGCTGAAGGAGACTGGTTCACTGAAAGACACTGATCTTGCAGATTTAAGAATTTGTGGAAATGGTACAATTATGGTGATATTTTAGTCAATGTATTTTACCATAGGAAGAAGAGAGATACAGCATAATCCATGTATAATCCTCCAAAGTCTTCATGATTGCCTTTTTCTGAACTCTGCTTTGGAATCCTATGTTCAGGAGCTAATGCAGTCATTGCAATAGGTAAAACTTGAAAGATAACAGCTGCTTTCTTGTTGTAACTTGATGGTATACAAAGACTGGGATTATTTGCCACAGTCCAGAATGCCAGCTGTGAATTTACACTTTATTGTTAGCACATAGGAAACTTTGTGAATGAATAAGGGTCTGAATTTCATGGTCTGTCTCATAAAGCTGTAATGAAAAGTAATATCCTCAATTTCCAAACCAAATGGATTTACACCCAGCTGATTGAGTGATCACAGTTTCATTCTGATAGGGGGAAAAGTCTGTGTCAACATAAGAATAGATAAATTTACACCACTGATTTATACTTTAATTTCTTAACAGCAGGCTTTATAGAATAAATTCCCTTTTGTGCAAATATATGCATCTCTTTAGTAGTGAGAATTGTAAAGAGAAACATGGTACTGGTAACGGTACTGTGTGCCAGGCTCATTAGGTATCATTGTAAATGACACAGGAAAATATGCCTGTTGGAGGAGAAAACAGAGTGCAAAAGGAAGAACTTTCAGCTTGTAGGGAGAATGTATGCATAATTTAAAATGAGGAAAATCTCAGGCTTACATTAGTGTTTTGTATTTAGCCTATTCTAATGGGGTTAAAGCAGAAGTGAATCCTTTTATCTCTTTAACGTTCCTATGATGTATAAGCTGTCCTTTCTGTCAATACTTTACAAAGTTTCTTTCAGAAGATTGATAGAGTTGAACTCTTCAGTGATTTGGGATTCTTGTATGTTAAATCTGATACATTATTTCTCTTCTATATGTGCTACTACAACAGCATGATAGAAGAATGGTTAAAAAAACCTGCTGAACGATTCTGTTCAGAAAACAAAATGCTGGAAGAGTCCAAACCTGGAAAGAGTTATTCTAAGCATGTAGTTATGGGTGTGTTGATATATTTGTAGTATCTTAAATTGGGAGTTTAGACATTTTCAGATGAGAGGAAATAATTTGCTCACGTGATATCACTGAATAGTGATGCACCGTAACTTTGTGAGGGGCCAAACAGATTGTTCTATGCTCATTTAATGCTGATTGTACTTGAAGCTTCCCATGTGTTTTACTTTGCACTTATATGCTATTGTGTTTGTGCATTATTAAAATGTTGACAAGGCTATTCTCAAAAAAATTTTCAATGATTTTTGGGTTTTCTTCTAAAAAAAATTTTTTTTTTCCAGAGATATTAAAAACATCTAGGATTACAAATTTCTTATAAAAGGTGCTGATTTTAGCCTTGCAAAATTTTACTTGTTAGTTAGGCACTTAAACTCTCTTTGTAATCTGGGAAGGGAAGCAAGTGTTTCTGGGTCATGACTTTACTTCATCACAAAGTAGATGTACAAATCACTTGGCTTATTTTTAACCTTAGAAATCTGTTTCTGCCCATTGATCATAAAGGGAGTCTAGACAGCTAGCTTGGCTGTAGCCATCTAAAATATTTTTTAAATTCATCTATGTTACTTGATTTTGGAGAATTTCTATGACTTGATTTTAGAAACTGATATTATTTAAAAGTTAAATGGTTTGAAGAAAGAAGTCATATTAGATTTGAATCGTTTCCTTGTGCTTTTGATTGAACAGATTTTAAATTTAATTATTTTCTGTGTCTTTTTAGCATTTAAGTTCACTAAAAAATGCTGGAGGTATTGCTTAGGCTTGTGTTAGTAAAACAAAGTTTTTCCTCCAGTAAGTATGTCCATATTGCATATCTGTTTGTTATGAGTATAGGTTGTTTAAAAATGACACTGTGGAGTAGCCTTGGTTTAATACACATTTTCACAATAAAAACTGCTTAAATGGAGCACAAGGCATGTTTTAGTTCATCTTGATTATGCAGCTGTCCCATTATCATTATTTATTATATACACGAAGACAGTGTTACGTTAGGCATACCAATTAAATAAAGTGTATTTTATCGTTGCTTAATGTTATGGCCTTGTGTGTCTGCAGCTCAGCCCAGTTCCACTAGACCACTTGCATCATTTTGTGACCCATTTTGCATTCCATTATAACCGGTCAATATCTCAGTTGCTATTGTATAATGCAGAAGGAGGTTACAAAGACATGGGTAATTTTTTCACCTTTATCTGCGGTGTGTAATTGACAGAATAGTTCAACTAAAAAATCACGGCAACAAACCAGTGTTTTCCTGTTACGTTCATGCCATTAGAGACAGACCATACACTTTAATTTAAAAGGAAAACCTTATTTTGGGTACGTGTTGCGTACTATTATTTAGGACTGTCTGGAGACACTTAGCTGTGTAGGAGTGGTGAAGTGCAATTTGTTTCTGCCCTGACAAATCCTTTTATATGTCTCATCTTTTTCCAATGTGAGGAAAACTGAGCCCTTGAATGGCCTGAAAGTTAAATGTGTTGCAGTCTGGTTTGTATCTTATTCTATTAATTTTTAAAATGTTCAATCTTAGATGATAATGATCTGAATAAGAAATAAATGTCCTGTTGTAAGCAAGAAGGTTATGTCTATGATGTTTAAAGAAGTTTCTTCCATTATTAGCCATGAATTTCATGGGCAAACTTAGAGATCATGCCTAAGGTGTGCAATCCTATGACATAAATGAGTACTACTCAAATGTTGAATTATTTCAAATGATTTTAGGTTTTGGGTTTATTTTGGGGTGCCTTATAATTTTAAATGGCAGTAGAACTTAGCCCCCTTCTCCCCCATCACCCTGTGACTTCCCTGTTTCTAGGGTCAGTCAGAAGACTGTACATAGCTCTTGAAAAGGTAAATTATCTAAAATTATTCACCTCCCTTACTCAAAAACACCCCTGAAAGACTTCTTAAAAGCTCTAGACTTGAGACTCCACCTGTGCAAACTGAATAGCCTTGATATCTGGGTGCAGCACATACTGTCATTCTTCTGGGTAGAGAAGCTCCGAGCTGGCTGAGAGAGACCAATGGATGTGGGCCCAGGAGCTGGGGGAGGCTCATCCCCAAATCACTGGATTTTTCCTCAGGGAACAGTCCATTTTGATCTCACTGAAGACTTAATTGTAGCCCTTTCTTGGTTAATCCTGTTTGGGAGGCCAGTTCCTGTAGGTCACATGTACTAGCACAAAGAGTAATGAAGAGATCATCTCTGCTCTTCTCTTAAAGACAGAAAATTATTGTTGTCCCTGTCAGCCTGGTTTTGGCACTAGTGCAATTCTGGCATGAGGTAGAAAAACCCAAATAGCATCCAGGAATATTTTTGTTCCTCTTGAGACTTAATTTGGTGGTGTGTGCAGCAATGAAGGCAACTGCTGTGTCGTCAGAGACTGGGCTGTTCAGTTATGTGCAGTTAACAGTGAAAAAAAAAAACAGTGAAGAGGTAAGAGGCAGAAAAGCATGTTCTGACAACTAAGAGAGTGCTAGGGGAGGAAGGGATGCTTTTGTGCCAGCAGTGGACTCAGGGAATTGTCTTTGTTCTTTGAAGATGTCACATGTTTCGCCTCGACTTCCAGACTTAGACATGTTGTCAGCATCACAGTGGGAATCACTAGCTAGCAAGGTGCATAAACAGCCCTTTTGTGGGGTTGCACGTGTTTTTGAATTGTGAGATTTCATAGCATGTTAAAATTACTTTAATGAATGGTTTAAGTTTAGATGCAGATTTCATGGCTTCAATGCATATTTTCTGTTTTTAATAACAATGACTGATTTGAATTTTTTTGTTTGTTTGTTTTGGGGTTGTTTTGTTTGTTTTGTTTTAATTAACCAATAATGTGAAAGCTTTGACCTTTGGAATGAAGTGAAATATATGAAGTTTCTGTCTGAGAAGAAAATGGACTAAAAAGGTGCTAATCCAAAAATAGTGGGGTTTTCTCGTAAGTAGTGGGAATTATTTCTTCACATGTTGCAGACAGTGTCAAAACCAATGTGAGACTTACCAGAAAGGTATCTTCCTTAGTTAATGGTGTAATATGAGCTGCTGCATCAAATGCAGTTGCAAAACAGTGGGACTGGCAGATTGGTGGAGTAGAGTGGTGTTTATGAATCAGATTTACCTTGGTTCTTTCTGTTACCCTGTTTCCTGTTTATATCTAAGGTCCTCAAAGGATTGTACATGATCTCGTAGTTTCCCTTGGTTATCTAACGCATATCTGTACAGGACAAGCTGTGACTTCTTTTATAATTGTTTCAGAAGCTGAATGATTACTCATCAGCCTTCCACAGCTAGGACCTCGGTGGGGCTGTGGGTCCTCAGTACCCTCTCCCTGCATAAGAGTTAGAAGGCTGGGGAGAGGCAAAGGGTGTCTCTCATGTCAGAAATTTGGACACCCAGTCCTGTTTGACAGCAGTTTTAGCTGATCCTGTCCTCTGAGTGTACTTCCAGTATCAGTCTGTGGATTGAGGGGTTTGCGTGAGAAACTTGTCACTGGATGGTATCTCATTAGGGTGCTGCACCCTGCTTCTGGCAGGGCTCAGAGGGCATTACTGCTTCCCTTAACACTGTGTAAACACACAAATTGAGCTTTGTTAGTGAATAGTTATTCTTGCTGAATATCTTGGGTACTTGATGTGTTTTGATGGATAATTCTTGATCCTTCCAGTTCCTGTCAGACATTATTTTGGCATTAGTAGGTAGGGTCACACTTCTGCCTGCTTCTTGTCCTGGTACTATTCCCAGTCAAGGAAAATTTCTGGTTTAGTTTTAAACCTTTTTTTCTGCCTGTTAGTGTAATTCCTGTGCTGGTATGAGCAAAAATGCTGTTGATAAAATGCTGTAGCTGACAATGTGCTTTTAGTAGAATGCATTTGCATTTGGTGGTCTTTGGTGCAGCACTTCCTGAGAGCAACAGATTGCTGTGCAATGTTTGCTAATGTACCATTGGTCATCATCCCAATTTCTAACAACAACATCCAGTGTGTTATTTTCTAGATCTTTTACAGTGGTTTCTGAGAGTTGACCCTTTAGGGAACTGTGAAAGACTTGAATCAACTCTTAAACCTGCTTTTTGTTCCACAAACGTATCTTTTTGTGATGATAAAAGAAGAGAAAAAGAAGAGAAATGGTGATAGTGACAGTGATAGAAAGGAGGTGAAAGAGCTGTATATTCTCTATAAAATTTTGATGAAATCCAGTGTTTCTGGAAATGCATGCAGGTATATCACCATATTCACCATTTGTCATTTACCTGCTTTTAAATAAGATTTGGAGGTTGTAGCAGAATTACTTCTTCAAAAACTCCTTTGATTGTGTTTTGTTCCCAAGGAGAACCAATTTTGTGGTCTGTGTAGTTTTTTTTTTCATTTTTTTTTTTGTTTGTTTTTTTTTCTGACAGTGTCTATACAAGTAACTATTCCAGAAAAGGAGTGATTGTTTTTCTCCTATCTCATTAAACCAATGTAGTATAAGGCACTGTGAGTCTATACAAGATGTTGAAAGGCCTCTCTCAAAATCCAAATTTTATTACTTGACTGTATGTCCTAAGTGTTACAGTGGAATATTATTTAAGATTTTTATGATTGTGATTTAAAGCAGAATTAAGTAAGATGCCATGGTTTATATGATTTATTAGAGATGTACCTTCATTAGGAAATAGCGTTTTGGCATGTATAGTGTGAAAGAACCTTCTGCATGTCTGTGTTGTATTGCCACGAGCACTCAAGTTTTTGCTCTCCTTAAAATACAGTAGTGCCCTTGAAAGCAAAGTAGAAAAGTGACTCTTTTTAGTTTGGTAATAAGTGGTGAAAAATACTACTGAAGTAGCATTTCAAAGTTCTATTTGAGCTGTAGAAATTCATTGTATTCCCATTCCAGTTTCTTATAATACTTGTCTACTTATTAGATTATTTTTATTGAGGATTTTTTGTTATCTTGTTTGTGGGCTGAGATGTGTAAAGTGCATAGTGGTAAAGTATCAGTGGTCAAAGAGTTAACTGACTTTTCTTTGCAAAATTAAGTCATGTGAGTAGAAATAATCAGAACTTAATAGAAGAGAAGGTACTGATGGTGACTAATGATAAAATCACCTGAACATTCAGGGAATGCTCAAGTTAAATACCATCTCCTGTCCCTTGGTGGAATGTTTGTCCTTCCAGAACTTCCCTGAATGTAATCTAAAGAGAAATGCTAATACTAACAAAGCATTTTATAAAGCACAAAGCAAATCTTTATTTGTCATTTTTTTAAAAAAAAGAAGGTGAATCAGAAGGTTTTTGCAAAGTAGTCTTCAGAGGTATCAGAATGATAAACCAGCAGTGAAAGCCATTTGTAAGTCATCTTTCTGTCTGCCTTAATTTCTGGCTTGGCTCTGCAAAGGATCTTTGTAAGAATGGAGCTTAATAGACACTGAGTGATACCTGGGTAAAACTTCTGTTCAGAAGATGAGATAATCTGGGGAGCACCTTTCAGGTTCAAAGACAAAGATTTTGGATACCTCACTGTTACCACTTACTCCTCATTCACTGTAGTTCCATGTATTCATTTTATTCACAGCTTTGAAGGCAGTTCAATTACTTGCATGGTTCTATGTCTGTAATACATTTCCTTTGATGTATGAGGCAAACAAGAGTCTGTTGTCCCCCAGAAGTGCCAATCCTTTGAGGTTTGAGAATTAACTTCTGCTTTTTCAGTGAAATACTTAGGTACAAATGGAAAAGTTGTGTGAAATAGATTTTTACAGGTAAGAAATTCTGCAAAAAGTACAATTTATTTAATGCATAACTGCTTTAAGCGGGGGGGTATAGACAGTAGAGTTCAGTTTCTAAGGACTTACATTAGCTTTAAGAGTGCACTGGTGACTTAGACTAGGTGTTTTTTCCCAGACACAGGACAAGACTGTAGTGTTTCAAGTGGAGAACAGTAGCTTAAAACATAGCTGTGGGTAGATAGATCCCAAGGAATTTTTGCAGTCTTGCCACTTGTGCTCTGTACATTTCAAAGTGTAACCAACTGGTGTGTCTGAATGGGCAGCAGTCAAGGAACGTATAGGAATTCTTTGTGTATTTCAGATGTATTTGAAAGGTGAAAAAAAGTATTTAAAAGGCAAATATTTCTGTAAATGACCCTGATGGATGCAAAATTAAATATGTGATGGTTTATGCCTTTCTGTCCAAATTGAGGAGAACCAAAGGAAGAAATCAGCTTAGTGAGAGCAAGTGGTCTGGTGAAAAGATGACATAAAATACCTTATTCAGATCTGTGCTGTACCTGTTGCAGAGATACTCAACACAGTGTACTCTAGTGCTTAGCCTGCAGTTTTCTTGGATTACAAGAAAAACAAAAAAGTATTTTGAACAACTTTTACATGTCAAGGGTAAAAGCACAGGAAGTGACTGTTGTTAGCCTTGAGGTAATATTTTTTTCAGTTGAAAAATATGCAGTGAACTACTGAATTAGGGAAAACCCCACAACTTTACTAGTTAAGCTGGATATTATTAGCAATTTTTAATTTCATTTTTTCCTTTTCTGTTTCCAGGTCCTGTGCTGTTGCATGATGACATAATCATCTAGATAAATATTTTCTTTTTCTGAGTCCTGTAATGCCTTTTGCCCCATCCTTACTGTTTGTAACAAAGCTGATAGAACTGTCTTCACTTACCTTACTTGCCTCCGAAGTTGTATGCATAGACCTTTCTGCAAGCTTGAGGCTTAATGTAGGCTTAGAACTGCGAGTGCAGCAATACCAGGCGTTCAAAACCACAAACTAACAACCACCTCAGAAGCTTTATCTTTTGAGCATTGGGATGTTTTGGTACACTTTCAAGAAATTTTATATGCATTGTGTTTAAGTATAAAAACCTTCACGTGTATTCTTCAGTCACGGGTTTAGGATGTTTTGGGTTTTTTGGCAGGAGGGAGGGTGTTAGGGTTTGTCTCTTTTTTTAGGTTAGTATTTTTAGTGTTTTCACCTCTGCTTTAGGGGACATGACAGTTTCATTTAAAATTTTGCTAGGATAGCCTATTTGATGTCCTTGCTATTTCCACAACATTCTCAAACACTGACTGAATTTTATTGTTGCAACTGAAGTGCAGCTTATGTATGTTTCATTCTCGCATTGTGCACAGATGCTTATATTTCTACTCTTTTCCTCCATGCTGTAGGTATGCATTAGAAATAAAATAATTGGTCTCGCTGTTGAACGTTTTTCAAAGCCAAGAAAATAATGTGCATAATTTCCTTAATAGAGTCATAGTGAAGTCATTTCTCTGTTTTTTTTCTTTTTGTAATGTTTTTCTAGAAATCAAACGCAGAAGAGAAAATCAGATTTGGTATTTGAAAATATCAAAACTAGCATTGGCTTTTGCAATTATCCAATCAAAACCACCAGGGAAGAGTTGCAAAGAATACACTGAGTACCTTGCCAAAAGTGTATCCGAACAAGATTTTGGATGGAAATCAAAAGTTGAAGTGCTGGAAGCTGAAGTTCTTCGATTACGTCAGGAACTTCTTTTGAGCAAGATCTGTCCAAGATTCTGCTTGGAAAATGGTAAGTTTCTGAAATACTTTCTGACTATGTTGCAATAGCAAGGAAACAAGCAGCTTCCATGTTGCCTGCACCATTTCGTGTTGCTATGCACGAGAGTCTTCCGTGTACAGCGCGCTCTTTTTCACGAAGCTCTGAAGTAGTTGAACGCTTAATTTGTAATGGGATTGAGCTGGAGAATTTGATGTTTGCTCCGAACTTGCATTTTTAACCTTCGGAATCAATATATGTCATATGGACTAATTCAGACAAAATTGTCAATACAAGATGCTACAAACTAAAATCTCTGAGGTTATAGAGTAATAAAATTCATGTAGCCTATTCACACTTGGAACGTGTCTTAAAAGACATTTTGCATATTTTTTTATCATTTTAAAGTTGCTTAAAATCAGTATTTAAGCATAATGTGTTGAGAGCATGAATCACTAATGTGTATAATGGGAAGGCTGAGCAGGCAAAGGATTGTATTTGTGCTATTTCTGTTAATGTATTTAGACTGTGGGTTCTGTGAATGTTTTTTATTACGTGATAAAATATCGTGAGTTTGATGTAGGATTCAGAAAAGCTGTTAAAGAATATTAAAAAAAAAAATCAAAACAAAAAAGATCCAGCTGAAACAGCACTTGTGCATATGGAGTGAGTCATTCTTACTCTGAGATATCAAAGGCACAGAATGAGGTTGGAAATCAGGCAGTGGAGGATGTCTCCAGGCTCTGGAGAGGTATTTCCCCTGGGAGATGGAGGTCAAAATGCTCTGGGCTGAAGGAGTGAGAAAGAGTTCACTGTTGAGGGAATCTCTAAAATCAAAATGTACAGCTAGTTGCTTTGTGACTTGAGATTTCTAGAAGGTTCCCTTATAGAAAACTTGGTGAGTCTTTGCTGGAATACTTTGTAATGAAACGATAGCTTCTTTATTGCCTTGTGAAAAGATTTCTAGATTCTTTGATTAAGAGTTAGGACGTATTAGACTTTAGCTAGAAGCTCTAATGATGTATTTATTTATTTATTTAATAAGAGAACTTTCTCTCTAGAGAAGTGATTTAATGACTTCATATTTACTGTCTTAATGTGAAGAACTGATTGCAAATGATGCAGGAGAGATTTATTAACATCTAACGTCTGGAGAGGATAGCCTAATTGTGGATTAAGAAGAACATATCAAACACTAGGAATGAAATCAATCCATCTGGAACTTCTTCTTTCCAAGTCTATCTTATCAAAGATTCTTTACCCTAAGCTGTTTAACTGAGCAATAATGATACCTCACTTGGACAAAGTAAGCTCTTTTAGTTGCAACATAGGCACAGGAAAACAACTGTTTCTGGTGAATAATTCTTCCAAAAGATGTTAATTTTCATTGCCCTAGTCACAGTGAGGTTTGTTAACATACCTAAAATGTGATAAATCTTGTCTAATTTTAGGTTGCACTATATTTTCTTTCTTAAGCTGCACCAGATCTTCTGTGCTTTCTTCATTATCTGTACAGGGTAGCACACTTACTGTACAGTTCATGGTTCACTCGACCCATTGTGATATTCACTAATATGGATATGGTGAATTGTCCATGAGTCATCCCTCTCCATTCTGCTAGCAATAGGCTGACTGGCTTAGAAAAAGTCACATGATTCCCAAATCACTTCAGTAAGCTGCTCTTCATATATAGCTCATTTTATTTTTTTTTATGGTCTCAGCAGCCTGTTCAGATGTACCTTGGGTAGCTCACCAAGTCCCATTTTACAGTAAAGCTGAACTTTCAGTCTATGTTTAACTAATGGAACCATAAATAATAGAGGTATGTGGTATCTATTATAATCCTTCTACATTCCTTCAGTTTCTCCAGGCTGCAAAACCAACACCCTACTAATCTGAAGGATTAGTGTGTAGCTGCATTTCCCTTATAATATTTCTTTATATTTATGAATACACTGTTGATAAACCTGTTAGAAAACCTTTTGACATTTGAAATGTCTGTGGGTGTTCATGTCAGCCCTACCTGCATCACATACTGTCAAAGAGGAGTAGGGCATAGTCTTCCCCTTCACTTTTTTCTTAACCATTTGGGTGTAAGACAGCAAAGATGTGTGGAAAATGTGAACTGTATCAAAATTTCTATTTCTTCATACAGGTTTTCCTTAACATTGAAGGAACACTTCTGAGCTCTTGGAGTCTAACCTTGAGATTGCTGTTTTTTGTGATATTTCTTTCAAAGGTTTGGCTTTTTTTGTTTGTTTTGGTGGGGTTTTTTTTGTCTTCTTAAACTTTGGTGTGACATGTGAACTGTTCTGATAATGGATTTTAGCCATGTATTATTTTGAAAAGAAGGTGTTCTTCATCAGACAGATCTAACTGCTAAGTGAGCATTCATGGTTACAGTTATACCAGTGGCAAATACTCAATCTCTTGCTTTTAAAGTAAAGAAAGATCATTACTGATACCTGACGGGATATCTGCTGTTGAGATCTGTGCACTCTACTGGTGAGCAAGTTGATGTTGTATATTAAGAGCAGAACACCTGTAGTTGACATTTAAAGGAAGACGGTTGTAGAAACAAAGGCTACCTGAAATGGGAGCCACTTCACTACTGACATCATCTGCTCTGGGAAAAAAAATTCCTCTCTTGAGTGTTGTGCCAGTTTGGTGATTTTTTTCAAGCCTATGGAGATCAGAAGCTGAAAGTTGGCTACTGCTGAGATAGGAAGGCGCAAGGAGTTTGAAACAAGTGGAGAGGAAAAGGGGTATATCTGATGTTCCATCCTGTTCACCTGAGGGCTACTATAGATCCATCAGGCCATTGTTATGATTTGTTGTTGGTTGTATATTGGCCAAGTTTACGACCTAATATCACACCAGAGAAGTTCCCTTTAGGGCTGAGGATAACTGAGCTTGTTCTTAAGGGAAGGTAATTGACAGATATTATGGGTCCTTTTCCTCCTCCACTTGTTTCTCCAGACTCTTTTTTGGAGTTTGTGTTCTACTTAAAACAATGCAATCTCCTAAAAGAATTGAAACCTTCAGCTTTTCTTTGGCTTTTTTATGTTTTGCTTAACAACTCTATAGATGAAAGAATACCAGGGTTTTGCAAAATCCACCACCGGAAAATCTCATATAAGTAAGGATCAGATACTGCATTTGTGTCTCTGCTGCTGCATGTTGAGAGCTGAAGGGCTTGAGTCCTTCAGCCAAGGTTCACTTTGCAGCTGTATCTTCCCTGCTCTGCATTCAGAGTGTGAGAGCTTTCCTTTGCCACCTGCTGTTTGTAATAATAATAGTAGGTCTTTCAGAGGCCTCAGGAATGATTAGAGACTGCCCATGGAGTTTTATTTCCCTGATGTGAGAAATTAGTGAGCTCTTTGAAGCTGTGATGCCTGTTTTCTTTCTGCACATAAAATTGCACACAGTATGGATGCACAAGCACAGGAAGAAAAAAGAACAAAATATCCATTTTTAAAGATAGATTTAAAGATAAAGATAAATTATTTTTGTCCCACCTGACTAGTTCTTTGTCCTCAAGAGACCCCCAAAAAGTTTGGAGTTCTCACTGAGGGGGAAGAGCGTGCTTTGCTACAGGTAAACTGGTAATATGGGTTGTTACAGTTTAATGTGTTTTTAAAATTGCTGTGGTGCATATTCACTTGACTGTGCTGTAGCTGGAAGTTCCTTATTTGGCTTAATGTGCAGCTGTCTTTCTGATTACAAGGACACTGGTATTCTTTTTACCTGGTGGTGCTTTTTGCTCTATGTCAGCCATCCAAGGAGCAAATCTTTTTATAATTGCCTGTTAATTATTTTTCACCTTGCCAGTATTGTGCTGTCAACTAGGCCCATGGATAGAAAAAAATCAGATTTCATGTTAATCAAAGTTTCATGCCTTTCTTAGAAAGGGGAAGAGAAACTAATTGGTGTTATTCCAAGAATAAGAATATAGAATATTTGAGCATTCTGTCGCCACTTTGCTTTGGAGCTACATGAAAAGACAAAGGGTCTTCAAAGCTCTGATGAACTGATAGATTCATGGATTGAAGCACCTGTCCTCTAAGACAGATTCCTTAGCTGTTACCGGCTCATCAAATCAACAACTATATTGTTTCTTGGCAGCCTCTGTTACAGATCTGAAAAGCCTGCAGCTGTTAATCCAACCTAAGAAGGCATAAATGCAATACTTTACTCCTTTTTTGTCAAGCATGTATTTTAGGAATGACAATGTAGAGGATAGATGTTTATTGTCTTGGTTGCTTTAGGCTGATAATCTTGAAGCATTCCAAATCAGGGAAAATATACCAGAGTATATTTTTAGCAAAACTTGTATTGAGTAGGTATTCTCTCTTCCTTAGCTTCACCTTCAATCTTGGTTGATATTCTTCTCTTCTTATGCAGTGGATAGGAATTTACTGCACTGCTTGTTGCTCTAATAAAAAAACCCACAACAAACCAAACAAATGGCATCTCTCTGCCCCACCTTTTTTATAATTAGTTTATTCTTCCTTTTATAGATCATTTACAATAGAACTTCATCTGCCATGCCCTGAAGTCACTTCCTGTGTTCTTAGCCTTCACAGTAGCATATGGCTGCCAGGCCACCATACCATAGTGCGTTTAGGGAAATGCTGAACTCTGAGTCAGAATGTGATTAAGGTGAATGAATGTCTGATTTTTAACAGTGTCCTGAGGCTGTATTTGACTTTTCAGAATACCATCTCCTAAATTCTACTTCCTGTGTCAAGACATTGGAAGCAACTTGTGTCTCTTTAGGGAATAAGAGCCAGATACAAAAATAATTTTTTATCTCCTGCTTCACTCCTTAACTTGGCGTGTTTCTTGAGGCATTTAGTTGTATCTGTAGAAAAAGCAGGCAATTTCCTTTGTAGACTAGTATGAAGGAAGACACTTAAGTCTCCATTTATCTTGCTAGAAGCTCAGACTTGCTGCAAAAGTGGAAGCATATAGAATTGGAACAAACCAGCTCATCAGCTGAAGTAAAACTGCTTATAAACAATACACAACATCAGTTTACCAGCAGCCTTATTTTGGGCAGAGAATTCAGCCACCCCTTCCAGTTCCCCTTCTCTGTAAGTCATGGCTTCAGCATTTTTTGCTCAGTAGGGAGAGGCAGAAACTGTGGGTGCTCAGCTTAAAGCCCCAGCATTTCCTCAGTAGGCAAAGAAGGGATCAGGTAAGTAATTATTTGGTGAGAGCAGGAAGTGTGGTAGCTGGTCAGAATATTTTCTTTCAATATTTGATTTCAAACCTCTGAAGGAGCAAAACTCTCCACTGTGACTTGTGAGTTTCCTCTTCCTGCTTACATTAAAAGAAGTGCTAGGAGAACATAATTGATAATAGATTGGTTTCTCTTTGAAAATGAGCTTAAAAAAAACCCCAAATTAATTAAGAAAGATCAGTCCAAAACATATACAGATTCCTCAGTGAACATGTTATCTGCAGCATCATAAAGGAGTTGTCCATGTTAGTGGAGGAAGCAGCAGTGCAAATCAAACTGAATGATAAAAATGTATTAGTCTATTAGGAGAAATCACTTTCCTCCCCACGAAGAAGATCCAGTGGTGTGAAATGTTTACAGCTGTCCTAAATAGCACTTAGCTAAGATTTTAGTTCCTATGGCATAGTAGTAAGGCAGAGGAATACAGACTAGAATTTTCAAAATATCATGGTATGGTTATGAAAAAGCTGTTTCTTCAGGTCAATATGTTTAAATGAGCTGCTGTTACAGATTGCTGTGTCCTGCACTGCTTTTTCCTTCTTGGTATTTGGCAGGAATGCAAAAGAACGACAGTTGTAGAGGAGTTGTCAGCCTCTGAGGGGTATCTTTGGCTTCTTTATTTTTCTGGCTTCCTTTTTCCAAGGTTAGAGGATTCTCCGTTGGGCAGCAGTCAACACTTAGTTTGATGTTGCCATGGAAAACAGATCTGATTATTTTTGTCTGGTGTTTAGGGAGGTGATGTTTCTGCATAAAGGGATTCTTCCTCCCTCCCTCTTCACTCCTAGTCCCCAGAAGTGGCCTTATCTCCATACAGATCCATAAAGACAGCCCAATCTCAGCACTTTCTCTAAGGCATGATGGTGTCAGAGAGGCTGTATTTAAAAAATGAACTGTCATTTGACATCTTCAGTGTACTAATGTACTCCTGTGCTTCTACGAGTGGTACTATTGCAGGTAGGTGGCATTGCAAGTAATGTCTCACAACATAAAAAGTATTCTATTTTTTTAGGAGGGTAGCAGGGAATTGAGAACAGATACCTGAGATGACAAAAAGGAAGTTAAAATGTGTTTAGCAGAGATTTATGGGAATATGGCTCTTGGAATATGATGATGAGATAAATCTGTTCACTGTAATTGTAGTGACACAATGGGGAACTTTATGAAAGCTGAGGCTTTAGGATAATTAAATAAGTTAATTTGCAATCTGGAAAAAGCACCAGCTGGAGTGTAATGATTCACTGAAATCTCGGAGTACTGCTCCTTCCATGGATAACAAGTCTGTTTTGGTTGTGAAGACTTTCTCCCATTGAAAGCAGATGCTGTCTGTCTTATCAGATGGCATTGCTACAGCTGTTCTAAGCACATACTTGGGGCAAAGGGACTCAAGAAGCATCCTTGTTTGTTTTTTTCCAGGTTTCTGTATAAGGAACCCATTCAGATGAAAACCCAACCCAATTATCCCAGCAAGAGAAAGGATTTGTTGTTGTTTTTATAAATTCCCTCTATAGATCAAGTTTTCAATAAGATGTGTAATGATTTTTAGCAATAAGGTTCATAAAAACAAGTGAAATTCTTAATAGTTTTGTGATAAACTGAGTGTATATGGTGAAAACAAGTTAAGAAGTGTGGCCATGGTAATTATGATCCTCTGGCCTATAAGTCTATGGTGGGGAGCTAAGGATCAGTCAATTTTCTCTGGAAATACAGAATCATAGAATGGTTGATGTTGGACTAGACCACTCGAGGTCATCTTGTTCATCCCCTTTGTCAAGCAGAGACACTTAAAGCCAGTTGTGCAGAACCATGTCCAAACATCTTCTGAGTACCTCTGAGAATGGAGATTAGACAACCTCTTTGGGTAACCTTAACCTAACTCAAACTTAAAGGTTTGAGTTCCTCAGGCAGATCTTTGTTCAAGAGCTTCTGGATATATAAACAAAAAAGTTAAATGTTTATACCATTTTATAATCAAGAAAAGAGATGTTTTTAGGAATGCATGGTCTAGCTGATTTTTCAGTTGACCTCATTTCAGCTTTCAGCTCATTACAATTGCACCCAGATCATTGCTGCCTGCATTGGCTGATACTTCCTGACTCTTGGTGAAGCTCAGTTTGTTTGACATGCAAAACATTTTTAATAAGACCTAGTACTTCCAGTTCGGTGCTACCAGTTCAGAGAGGTAACAGTAATTCACTCAATATCTTAAAATATCCCCTATCTAGCTTATAACTCAAATTTCAGTTGCCTCATTCAGATGGTCAATATTATAAACTATGTTAGATCTTTTGTCATGAAAACTGCTTGATGAGCATTAACTGACCCAAATTTGTATGTTCCTCACCTGATTATCGATCCTTCCATATCTTTACTGCAAGTATTCTTTATTTGACTTGAATTACAAAGGATTTGTGCTGTCTTCTACAGAAATCCCCTAAAAGTGAACATTTATATCCTCAAAATCCTTCTCAGTTCTTTCTGAATTCTAAACATTTAGATGCTTTATGTAATAAAAATCTCTAACAAATTGAAATATATGCTTTTAAGCCTTCCAAGGAGCATTTAAATCCTAGCATTGAACAATTAATCTGAGAAATTTAGCTACTCAATTCTATATTCATTTCAGTGAAGTTATTTCTAAATGGAACGAAGCATGCCAGTATGAAAAATACCTTATCTTTAAACAGAAGAGCTTTCTTTTAAAAAAAACCCAAAACCAAAAGGAAATGCATAAGCAAAGTGTGGGATACACAAAATATCTTCATTTGGAGAATTCTGGAAGTTTTTACTATTTTTTTCATTATTATTTTGAAATGTTCAAAAATATGAGACAGTATTTCTTTTGCTTTGCTATATACAGAAGTTTGGCTTGGTTCCAGATCCAGACAACAGTGGTGTTCTAAAGCCATAGGAGTTCATGAGGGAGCAGAGAGAGCTGGGTTTTTTCTCAGCCAGCCAGCTTGGTTAGCAGTGAAAACAGCAGAAGAGTGTCCTGGTTTAAGTGAGAACAGAACTGTTCAGTGATTTTACTTTTCAGCTCAGTTCTTCTAACTAACTGCCCTGTCTGAAGTTAGCAGCCTGTTCTCACAGGCAGTATCTGCTTCTAGCAGTGCTAACACCCCATGTTTAGAGTTACTACAAAGCACTGGTGTGCAGACCAAGGCCACTGCTGGATCTTGTGTACCTTGTTGTAGGGTACAGAAAGTAAAAGGCTGCACCTGCAGGGAGGAGCAGACAGGACAGGTAACCCTGAACTGACCAACAAGGGATTCCAGCCCATAAACATCATATTCTTTATAAAGCTGAGGGATCAGGAGGGTCAAGCCTCTCGGCTCAACTTCTTCCTGCTTCTTGCTTGCTTCTTCAATGGCCAGCATC
>WTSP01014794.1:56526-80655 GCA_025331215.1 Actenoides lindsayi | reverse complement strand
TATATCCTAGGCTGCAGTTTTTAGAGCCAAAGTGGGTTTTAAAGGAAAAAAATCACAAGTCAATTTTATTTCTGTATATTCAAATTTTTGTCGTTCCCCCCCCCCCCCCTTACAAAAGATATCAAATTATTTCTTAAATACATTTTTACAGGTATCATGATATGAGATAGAGAGGTCAGTGCCTGGTAGACTGTGTAGTACATTCACGCATGCATTAGACAGATGATGTGGCCCACAGTTTAACAGTATCTGAAATGCATTTGGGTATTTAGGATTCTTTCAATTGCAAATGAAGAACATCTGAAAGTTGTCATTCAAAATGGCATACTTGTACTAGAACAATATGGTATAGATCTCCCAGTTTGGATCCATTCAGTTCTTCCAGAACAACTGTGCTTCTAGCAAATTGGTGCACCTTCTATCGACACATAGGATCATCTTCATTATTAGTTAAAATTTTATTGAAGTTTAATAGGAAGGCCCAAGAGCTTTGTGCAGCTTTTAAGATACCAGTCTCAAACAGATGCTATTCCAAGGTAGATTAGTCTGCTAATTTCCTTGACACCTAAAGAATGGTCTGGTTTCCAGAGATACTACTGACAGGCTTGAATTGTAACATTATCACCTATACCACTGGCACGTGGTCTAGTCCAGCAATCCTGTGTTACCAGTGTGCTTCAAGGCCAGGGCTGACAGCACCAACAAGAAAGTGCAAAATAAAAAGCTACTGAAGGTGAATCCATAAGACAACCTGAACTGTCAGTATTAGCTCTCAGCAGAAGGAAGGGGAGGGAGCCAAGTGCCTTGTCTGTCACTAGTGACACACCCACAGCCTATTTTGCTGAGAAAATTTTTAAGTGTCTTTTGCAAATAAAAGCCTCCAAAACAAATTGGATTTGAATTCCTTGGCATATTCGAAAGACACTTATATTTCAAAGTAGGGTCAAAACACGACTCACCTCCTTCCATTTCATTTCATCCTGAAAGTTGACAACTATTTTGACGTGCCTGCCTCCTTCTTTCCGGGCAGAGCCATCTCCAGTGTCATCTAACAGCATGTCTGTGAACAGAAAACATCAACAGCTTCATAGCAGTATCTTAATAACAATGAAGACTATTCTGGTTTATGCTAACATGTTTACTGTAGTCCAACATAACACACCTGGGCTTCACATGTCCCAAGGTAAAACACAAGAACCAGGTTCACTGACTTCCCTACTAAATACCAACACTGCTCTCACAAAAAGTGAAGGTCATTGAAAATTATGAGCCAGTTACCCTGTATTTGCCTTCCTGCAATATATCCCCTGGCAAATGTTCACCAATAAATGGTTCTAAACATGACTCTACACAGCTGAGGTCATAATTGGACCACTCCAACCCAAGGCGTAGCAGACCTATGACAACATTTTAACAGAAGGCTTTGTGCCAGGTCCTGACATATTTCCACACCTCAACTGTTAATAATTTTCATGCTTTCATTTTTCCATGGCTAACCAAACCAAATCTTCCATGTGCAGGATAAAACCTGCCTACCGCCTTTTTCATTAAACTCACCGAGACTGGTTGACTCTGTGAGGTTCAAACTGTGTTGAGAGAGACCCACTGAATGTCTTGGGGAGGACGAAATGGAAACCTGAGACTGAGCCCTGCTACAGCTGCCGTGGTTTTCAGATTTCAGTCGATCATTTTCTGCTTTTAATTTTTCAATCTCACCCTAGAAAAGACAAGTCAGGATTAGAAGGCACAGTGAAAACAAAAGACAACAACATAAGGAACTTAAGAATAAACACTAGCTTAGCAGAAATGCCATTTTCATATCATTTTAATTTATTTAAATAAATTAATAATGTTATTTATTGCAAGGTCCCTTTCATGAAACTTTTCCAAGTACCCTAAAAAACACAAATATGTGGGAATTCACTAAACACTGAAATGCAGATATATTAAGGCAGAGAGCATGGGAACATTTTACAAGGTTGCTGAGTCAACACAATGATCTCCCCATAGATTTTAGTGTTGAAACAGTTACAGCTGCAGAGTTAAGGGCAGCAGAATTCATGCCTTCAAACTGACTTTTAACAAAGGTACGAAGTTTAACACTGGCACAACGGTAAACACAACTTCTAGTAAGCGTTCAAAACTTCCAATTTACCTTCTTTCTGATCTTTACTCTGAGGCAGGTTGTCCAATCTTTTACACATCAACACAGACTGCAATGGTTGGGATGGTCATTTCTTACCTGCATTCTGTTCATCGCCTCCCTAAGCTGGTCAAGCTGATGAGCAGAGCTAAGGGCTTCTAGACGAATATCAGTCAACTTCATCTCCTTGTCTCTCAGCTCATTTCGTAACTGCATGACCGTTTCAGCTTCACTGTCAACGCAGTCAGAAATACTGGAGAAGATTGAAAAACAGATACTGAACAAGACCATTGGGTAGTTTTCAGATGGTGCTTCTCCAGCATTTATTAGTAGAGGAGGAATAAAACTTATTCTGCAGGAAGGAGACAACAGTTTTGGCTTATTTGATTAATGATACCATAAATCAGATATTAAATAGGTCATGGAAACGTTAGAGACTAGTGAGATAAATATGTCTCAGGGTTATTTTTCTTTAATCAGCATCCGAAACAGAATTCTGGAAGTCACCTACTATTGGACAGTTTTAATTTTTTTCATTGTAGTTGCCACAAAGGAAAACTTCTGAAGCCAAAATCAAAATAAATTAGGGGGTGCAGGCAGCAGGTTGGAGATTGATGAGTTTACAGACAGATTTAAAGCTCACCAGGTGTGCACAGCTGGGTTTCCCTGAACTGTTCTGGAGGGCTTTGGAACTCTACACCTATTCAAGCGTGATAAATTCCACCTTGCTTTAAAGCACTCATGCTTAAAAAAATTTTGGTGGCATTTTTCTTCCCTCCTCCCACAAAAAAAAATATTCTGGGTGAGTAACATTTCAGCACATTCATAAATGTATCTATATAAAGATCAACTACACAGCTGCATGCTTTGAGGGATATTTAATTTTAAACGTCTCTCCCTAAATCAGGTTAATGAGAGATGTTTTCCCCACCAAAAAGCCAATAAGCCAAAATACACAAGATTTACTGGTGCTTTAGCTATCCCTTAGTATCTATATTTACTCTTTTCTCACGTTTAGCCTTTTGGCTTTCATGTCACGATGAGACATATGCACATAACATCTTGACTGATGATAGATGGGATCATCATTTGACAATTTTCTGGCCTCAGATTTCTAAAGCACATTTTGTTGCAGTCACCAGAAACTCACTGAGTGAGGCTCAAGAGACTGGAAAGGTTTAAAAAAAAAATATAAAATCACAGGGGATTATCTTCTGCTACTTACATTTCATCTCTGTTGTGCAGCTGGAAACTATTGCTATTGTTTTCACCTCTTTATGTGAAAACACGTGATGGGCAAAACTTCCAAGTTTGCATACTTACTTAACTGCATTTGATCTGAGATCAGGCTGGAAGCTTTTCATGACATTGACGAAGTCATAGGGCTGTCTGGTAATATACATTGCCCAATACTTCCTCTTACAACCTTCTGTATTTATCCTACTCAAGTGATGAAGCTACTGATAGAATTAACATAAAATCTGTTTTTCCAAGCACATTCTAAAATGAGAGTTCAGACTCAAAATGGTGCAGTAAGGCAATTATTTAATTTTATTTCACAGGTGGCCAAAATGAAGCCTCAAGATTGCCTGTGACCTTCCCATGAACATAAAATGAGTTAAGCAGCAGAGTCCTGACTTTAATGTCTACATCGCATTCTCATAGAAATGAAAGCAGAAGGGTATGGTTTGGTCATACAGATGAGCCTATATGATAGGTAGCTTGCTCCTACCCAAAGGAGCACATTTGTGTCTCACTCCTCTTGCCCATCCTGCTCCCGGCTGTGCTGCTGCCACGCTCATGCCAGCTCTGACACTTGTCAGAATCTGAGCTAAGCCAACCCAGCAACCTTAGGGAAAAAAAGCCCAAACTGTTCAAATTTGGTCAAATTATTTTTGACATAATTTAGCACATTGCATCAGCTCAATGGAATTGTCTGAGAAGTAGCAGAGCCAGTGCAAGGGAAGAACCAGGCACACGTGGCTGGGAAGGTAGAGAAGAAAAGAGGAACGGATCATCTCCATTCACCAGGCACAAGCTGCTAGATGGGTTCAGCTGCATCACCAAACCACGATGCTTGATTTTCAGTAAATCCTTACCTTTATCTGAATTTGTCAAATTAATTGGAAATCCATCATGGCAGATTAGCACAGTATGTGCTGTCTTTACCCAGCAGAGAAAGCAAAATCCCAGACTTGGCCTGGCTTGTTTTGTTAATAGCAAGAGATCCAATTAATTCTGCACTTCAAGGTGACCCTGGTTATAAATACTCTTCGTACTCAATATGTTCTCCTGAGAGAGGACCCCACTGAAATATTTAATTATATTACAGTAACAATGCAATGATTTTTGACTTCCTGGACACTTAACGCAAAGGTACTGGATTGGGAGTCAGCTTACATACCTTTAATTCCCTGAATATATACATTCAACTTTTCTGACCTCTGTCCGTAATCTCCTTTGACTACAGAACATTCAGAGTAGGCAGTAGTTTCAAGTATGATCTTGGTTCATTCTTTTGCCCATATGACAGGGTTAAGGATTTTACCCAGAACACTTAAGAACACAGCCCTCCAGCTCCCAGGAGATAATGTATGTGGTGCGTGGGAAAAGAACTTGTTGGTTGCAACAGGACCAGCCCTGACCCACAGGACAATCCTGTCTGGCCCACTGTGTTTTCTGCTGTGGCCTCATGGTGAACAGCTGGTTTTAGCAGTGCCCACAGTTGAACAGCTGTTAGACATCTTAGTGCTTATATAGATGTGCAGATTCTTAGACAGAGGAACCAAAGGGGAAAGGATGGTGTAGGGCATTATTTTGTCTCTGCTTGTTTCTGTAAAGTGGCCTAGAGATGTCCTACAAAATCTAGCATGAAAACATGACATCTCTCCAAAGCATGAGATTTCTCCTTTTATCTACCAATGCAGCAAGATGCCTTCCTCTCCATTTTCTATTTCAAAATTTAAAAAATCACTTACAGAGAATTGGAATGGGAAGTTCTCAACAACGGTGTTGAAACAGTGGAGGTATGGTGTGGTAACTTTGGTGAAGAAGGTAATGAAGAATCTGTCATCTCCTCAATATCTGAATGAGAAGAAGCTGACTTGGGAGATTTCTTTTTACCAAAAGCTTGCTTGAAGGAGCTGCGTAGCTGAAAAAAGAAAACCACAACAGTAGGCACATCATTAAGGATGAAACCAGACCAAAAAAAAAAGCCTCAGAGTAAAAACTCTAACATGCAAATATTCTGAGTGATACAGCCATACTCATATACATTTTAATATGGGTGAAAAAAAGAATAAAAACCCTTTTTTTTACTTAACTATTTTATGAGATTAATAAGGTCAATAGGACTGGATATCAGTGCTTCCTATTTTTAAGACAGCTACTTTATAGCAAATTCTGTTCAGTGCAACAAGCTTTACAATGATGTCGTAGCAACTTGCAACTATAATGTAATGTGGCTCAGACAAGGTTAATGATGCTGAAATGGTTAGTGATGTAAATGGATGGGTTAGCTTTGTATCTCATAGTTTAAAGTAGGTCTTCCTTACCTCATTGACCTGCCGGAAGAAGCACAAGCAAAGGGAAGCGGGGGAAGGAAAAAAGACATGTTTTAACAGATAAAGCCAGTGATAAGGAAAGCTTTGGATTTCTAAGACAAACATGACCAATAATCGGCAAAGACCAACAGTTACTTTAAAACCGGAACCCTCTATTTTCCAAAACCAGGTGTTTAAAACAACATACGGTCATTTTTTGCATTACTTGAGAGAGACACCAGACCCAAATCTCTTAACTATTTAAATTATGTTTTCTCCTTAGCTCAGACAAAATGCTTTGGCTAACAGCCAGGTTAATACCATGTTTTCCTTGTAGGAACAAGTATTTCACCAGGTGAAAAGATTGAATCCTACCTACCTGCAACTAAAATAACCTTTTTTAATGTGAATGTCATTTTCCATACAACAAAAAGAATGAATATTCACGTGGATGAGCTGATGTTATCCAAAAGTTACAGTTCAACGGTTAAGTGTTCGAGAAGGATTGGACAATGCTCTAAGGTATATGGTTTAACTTTTAGATTGCCCAGTGTGGAGTCAGGATTTGGACCTGATGATCTTCACAGGTCCCTTCCAGCTCAGGATACCCTATGAACACCAATCAACACTATCGCAAATCACATGTTGTAAACAGGCTGGCTTAATATGAGCTGAAAGTTGTTTTCAAACTAGACTATGGTGAAAAATGTTGAAAATCTGGTGTTTCAGCACTGAATAGACAGCTGTATTGTTTCTATATATAACAAAATATGTTATGTATATATATGTTTCTATATATAACAAAAAGATCTTGGCTGAGAAATTCCACAGTATTCGTGGAATAAATAATGTGTGAATCAAGACTCAACTTCTATATTTTCTCAGTAGATAACTGACTTAATTTTCAATCTTCATTGTACAGCAAGGGTGTACTCATTTTTAGAAACAACAACAATATTGTCCTCCTTCTTCATGAAAACCTTATTTATTTCTCTTTATAACAAGTAGATATTTCCTTAACCTTCTTTAAAAGCAGTAATCTGATGAATGAGAAGCATAGGCTGATGTAGGATAATATCTACTAGGTTTCAATATCAAAGAATAGAAGGTAAAGCAAAAATTTAAGAAGTGTTTACCTTAACTAAGGCTTAATGATTACAAAAGGCTTGTGTTAGAAATTAAGAGTCGCTAGCAATTTAGAAGTTACAGCAAGTTACTTAGTTTATAACTAACGTATAACCCTGCACAAGAAGGATTTGGAAATGACAGTGTTTCCATTCAACCAACTATTTAAGGGGCAGACTGGAAATACTGCTGTTATGAAGGAGTTGGCAAGTTATCAAAATGAAACCACTGAGATAAGAGAAGTAAAAACAAGAATGTGCTCCAGAAGATGTTTCTTACAGTACAGAAGTTTCATAAACATTTCTCAGAGGATAATCTGCAAATGCAAATCAAGCTTTTACCAGCTCAAAATTTATCTGTACACCCAACAGATCCAGGGAGATTTAAATTCAGTGGGAAGGAAGGGGTGGATTGCTTTACTGGCTACAATAAAGGATCTAGGGACTTTAGTCCAAACTACTTTCAAACTAGGTCACTAAGGCAGTTATGGTCTAATTCAAAATGGGAGTTTAATATAATGTACCTTTCCTCCAGTACAGGGTACCTTGTACAGAGTACATGATGAGCAAATAAGGAAAAATGGGAAATGAAAGGTAAGTATTGCAAAATCTTGCAAAATAAATGTCCATCACAATAAATTTTCAAAGATTGGTATTTTTTTTTGTTGTAGAACTCCACAGTAATGTTTAAAAACAGAGTTCTTGAAGCATTTAACATGTTCACTTAAAAGAAAAAAAAAAAGACAGATCTCTCATTGTGTATTTGTTTTACTTTAATGACAGACATCGAGTTTTCCCTAAGGGGTTGGACACCGTTATTACTTTCAGCCAGAACTGATCTTTGACAGCTATTTCTAATTTAAGACTGGCCTTTTGGCTGTTAAGCTAAAATTCAATCCCAGGCAGAGTCAACACAAGTGTATACATCAGTTATGACTCAATTAAGCCTTCAAAAGAGAGTTTACACAGGATTTAAACAGTGCACAGTCCTTGTGCTGACCTGTTGCATGAGGGGAGGAAGGAGGAGCTGAGCAGCTAGATTTCACCCTGCATGTTCTGACAATTTTATATAAAACTTATGCAATCTGTTAAAATACACTCACCCAGTTCTTCCTCTTCTTTTTCTTTGAATCACTCTCAATGTTGCTTCCCACACTGGAGTGACTGGTAGCACTGTTAATACTGGAGACGCTATCCGAAGAGTGCTGCCTTCGGATCCGCAGGTCTGTGGGTTGAGCAGCTCCAGGTCCTGAGTACGAATGGAGGCAGCGTCAAAATTAGGTAAGAAATTTGGTATCTTGGAATCATGGAATCTTGAAGAAACATTTAGGGAAACAAGCACTTTGACAACTACCCCAGTGGATGAACTGAATATTTCAAAACAGTGCTCCTAATCTTTGTTTCTCATTAAATTAAAATTTCAGACCCAGAGCCTTCAAATCTTTCCTTCAGCAATTTATCCCAGTGTAAATTACTGGGATAAGTACAAGAAGTGTCATGAGACAGGTCTGTGTTCAGACTTTATGTTGGAAATTACTGAAAACACCAAAGAAAATAAAGCCAAGTGCCTGACAGCTCTGAAATGGGGATCTCTGCTCCCTGCTGCTTCACATCGGTGCCTAGATGTGTGAATTACTAAATGCTTATAGTAAATACAGTGAGCTCACTCTGGAAGTAGAAATGTTTTGCTAAAATGCCTCCTTCTGTGTCTAACACGTCCATTTACTTCTGTAGAACTGACTGCACTATTTACACAGATACCCACTTCAAATCCCCATGATACCAAAACAAGTAACTAGGGCATGGTCATGAGACAAACTGATCTCTGCTGGTTACATCAGCTATTAGCAAGAGGTCTAAAGGCCCGTGAGTATTGCACAGTCGATAAACGTAGTGCTTGCTTTTCACCTTTGCAGTTGAGCTCGGGTGTGTTGATAACTCCATTGATGGCAGCTTGGGCAGCAGCATTTTGCTTCTTCAGTAGTTCAATAGTCTTCCTTAACTCATTCAGTTCTGAGTCCTTGAATAGGAAAAAAAACAACCAACCAACCAGGTGATAACACCGGAAAATGCAGATGGTATCCAACACCTCCAAAGAAGCCACATTTTGATCTCAGCATTGGTAGTTGATAAAGAATTTATGGAATATATATGCATAAGGAGCTGAAAATGAGCTTTGGTATACCTGGGGAAGTGCACCCTCAAAAAGGCTGCAAAATAGCTTATTACAATACCCCACAAAAAGTACATGGTCTGTAATACGGAAATAACACATATTTAAGTATACTGCCTAAAACCCCAATGTTCCCTGTCTTGCAACGATTTTTCTTGGTGTTTCTCTTAAACATGAACATACATGGATGCACTGGGAAGAAATTTATTACAAAAATATGCAGTACAGAAGACTTGTGTCCAAAGCAACATTTTATAGGAATAACCTGTCAGTTGCCTCAACATCCCAGTATGGAAAATGAGTATTTTATACAAAATTTTTATTACATTTTACTCTGTCACAACAACTGAGGAAACTGAGGCAAACAGTGTATGTGATGATTCCCCCACCCCACCCCGCAACTACAAAAGAAGCATGAGCAATGGTGCTG
This sequence comes from Actenoides lindsayi, assembly GCA_025331215.1. Taxonomy (NCBI): domain Eukaryota; kingdom Metazoa; phylum Chordata; class Aves; order Coraciiformes; family Alcedinidae; genus Actenoides; species Actenoides lindsayi. Next base: position 71,243 of record WTSP01014794.1, on the reverse strand, counting down.
GAAACAGAAGGTAAGGCTTCTCCAAAAACTTTTCAAGCTTGCCTTTTGTTCTGCTGTCATTGTCAGGCTCTGCAGTCTGATTGTCATGTTCCCCAGGCTCTGTTCAAATGCTGCCACCAGGTGAGCCTAGAAGTTAAAGCATACAGAGTAGTTTGTTCTTTCCCCCCAGACAAGAATATATCTGCAGGTATTTAAATGGACCACTGCCTACATTGCATTGTTTCTTTTGTAAATAATACGGAGAAAGTAATCCTGATTAGAAAGAGGCAAATAAGTAGAGCACACTTTGTGAAAACACTTGCGAACTAATTATGGTGAATAATTTCATTGTGGAAAATCAGAAATCCCAAAGGTAACAGACCAGTTTCAAAATCTTGGAAGGTGACAGCCCTTTCCTGTACACAGAGCAGCACACTATGAAACGATGCAGTTTTATCAAACAGGCACTGAAGGATGTCCTTGGTTATTTAGCCACGTCTCCAAGATATTGCAAACCATGACATGAAAAGACCTCCAGTCACAAAAAGCAGAGAGGAAAAAAAAGAGACGAATCTATCCATATTTCTAAACATCTCCTGCTCCTCCTTTTTGAAATCAGACTTTTGAAATCAACTAGATCACTGTGGATATTTAAAATAAAAAGATGCTGGAAGTAACAGAGCTGGAGATTCTCACTGTGCTACCCCAACAGGAGAACTCCAAAAGCCCAGTCAGTCAGTTCAGTCCAGAGATGCCTTCTCTGCAGAGAGGGATAGAGAGACAGGACTACTACAGCATTGTAGCCAGTCTGCCAGATGCTTTATCAGCTGATATACCCAGATCTAACTAAAACTTTGTCCAATACTTGACCACACCTTGCTTGCAATCAACGTCGATGTACTAAATATCATCCAAAACTTCCTAGTGCTTGACCAATTACCCTTTTTTCTTTTCTCATGAAGCACTGAGAAACAATGTTGATTATATTACGGACATCAGCTAGGAAATGAAAAAAAACTGAGAAGTAAAAGGAAGGAAAAGTAGATTTAGAAGATGGATAGGAATTTGGTAAGAGGGAATTATATTCCTAGTGCCATGACATAGCACTGTTTTATAGATATACACGTATAGGTATGTGTACAAATGACTGAACACAGGCATAGCTCAATATATATTTGTCTCATTAGCCATAATAACCTAACTATAGAAAATTATAGTTTATTTCTCTATTAAAAATAATTCTATACGCAAAAAAACAAGTAAAATTGTGCAAAATCTTTCCAAGCGGAAAAGGACATTCTCTCATCTAAATATATACAGAATAGCAAAACCTTTCACAGAGCTATTCCAGACTTATTCATCAGCAGCACACAGCTGACTTATCCTAAATAACTGTTCTCACATTCACAGTGAAAACAAACATAAGCAGTACAATAACATGGGGATGTGCATCTCTCATTCCCATCAGCCACTATGAAAATAAGCAGAGCTGAGACTGTGAGAAAATAGCAAAAAGTAATTTAAACCCTCATGCTACACATGTATGAAAATCTAAATATTTGTTTTAGATACAGACTGCAAAGCTTCTTCTGGGAGGATGAACAGGGAACAACAAAACTGATATTCAGGAATCCTCAGCAATGCTTTGTAAAAGGAAAAAAAGTAAAGGGCAAGCAGGATGGCATGGATTAATAATGAGATACAAAGCATTAGTGCTTTGACCTGAACCTTGCTCTTTTAAAACCTGATCAGGCACCTTGAAATTATTCCTATCTGGAAATTGTTCAGTGAGCTATGGAAAAGAGTTATCTTCACTTCCTAGCTGGAGTGAAACCTTTTCAAATTCTTGCCCCTGATGGCCAAAGATGCATCAAGAGCTGCACTATCTATGCGGGAAAATTCGGGGGGGGGGGGAGAAAAGCAAAAAAACAAACCAAAACAAACCACCCCAACCCTAAAACAAACAAACATGTACAGTAACAGCATACATTAAAAACTTTTCTCTGAGTAGAACTGAAGATAATAGTAGTAACCATGCACAAATTCTTGGACAAATTAATGTCAGCTGGGGCAGCACACAGCAGCCTGTACCACTCTCTGCTCTTGGAGAGAGGCAACTAACTGCTGTGTTGAGCAACAGACAGCTGAATCTGAACCCTGTGTGAAGAACAATGCAACAAACCCAAGCCATAACTAGATGAGTTGCACAGCTGACAAGTTCTGTGTTGGAAGGACACAAGCTGGGTTATTTAACAACATCATAAAAATGGTACACAAGAGAAGCTGATTCTTACTGTCTCACATGTAAAAGTTTCTGGATGAAAACCCACTCATGTATCCAGTCCCCTTTGCATAAGAAAAGCATACAGAAGCTTTAATTTTTGGAAGATTTAAAAACCTTTTTCTTTTTCTCTTGGGTAAGTGACTGCGCAGTTACATGCAGTTAAACCCCTTTTGTCTGACTTTTCTATTAACTATGCTCTCAATTTTCCTTTTCCATTTTGCAGGCTGGATGAAGCACTGTGATGCCTTCAGCAAACACCACAGTAAGTTTCCCCTTGCATCCTTCTGTGATAGGTGTGACTGCTCAGATGAAAGCTGTCCTTTACTGTGCCAAGTTTCATACGCCACTTATTCAGAGAGCTGATGGACAGGAATGTCCTCTACAGTAGCATGTGTTCTGATGTTTACTTATTCCCACAAACTAGGATGTCAGTATGATCTGATGACTAGTCATCTGTAACTTCTTTACTCTAGAACTGCTTATTTTTCTAACAAGCTTCTGTGTTGCAGATTTCCGCTATCTGTGACTACAGCACAGAACACATAAATAAACTTGTTCAGGGTCATACATAGTGTTGCCTCAACACCTGTTGGCATCCAAATGTTTTACATTACATATTCATCAAATTCCTCAGAGGAAACAAGCAGAAGTATTGTCTACACTGGTTAAAAAACAGATATGTCCACCCTTTAGGCATAACTTTAAATTAGTTCTCAGGGCCCCTTATGCCACTATTACCTATCGTGCCATTATCCCACATCTTTATGCAACAGTGAAATATAATGCATTTCAATCCACTTTTCTATCAATTTTTATTCCTACTAATTATAATATCTCATCCCACCCAAATGTCAAAACAAGGCACTGTTTATAAAAAAGGCCCCATCTTCCAATGTTTTTCTCCAGATCTGAAGATGGTTTACATATAAATAAAGCCAAATAAACACTACAGTCCAGTGTGTGAAGGAAGACATAAGACAATTCAGTAGGACAGATGACGTTATTTTTTTGAATGATCCCATAAGCATGCAGCTATATTTTTTTTAAACACATAGGGTAGCATGGACACCATGTAATACACGTGAAATCCTTTTGTCAGATGAATTGAGGTGGTAGTTGGTGCATTAAATGTGTTCCCCGTTAGTGCTTGTTCTCAGAGCTGTACTCACATTGGCAGTCAACTGCGTTGTAAGAGCTGACACTTTTTCTTGGGATGCATCCAACTCTCTTCGTAGCTTGCGAATCTATATATTTTAAGAGAGCACTTTACTGCACCATAATACAGAGAAATAAAATTGTAAGACAAAACACAGAGTGTCTTGACAGAACATTTATGCCTGTCAAACACAACGTCCTCTTACCTCCGATTGGCACTTCTCTTCAGGCTGTAAGATAAAAACAGGAAAATACATGAGGATATTACAACATAGCCAGCCTGACAAATTTATAATATTGTTTCAATTTTTAGAGTTTTTGGAGTGCTAAAATGTGAATTCCTTATTTTGGATTCCCACATCCATATTCAACGTAAGTAATCTAATTTATTCACTCTTCAGGGAAAAAAAGGAAACAATCTGCTTGTAAAGTACTTCCTGCAGAAAGAGATCTGGGCTCTACTTCCCAGCCTGTCAACCAGCACATCTTCAAGTCTGAGCTGTGGAAGGTTACAGTTCCATCTCTGTGAATGAGGGACTGCATGAGGCTAAAAAGAGGCAGGACTGTCACAGAACATGGCTGATCCTAGACAGTTCCCTTCCTCCTACACTCAACTCCCCCTGAGATGGAGATCACTTTTTTTGCATTCCAAAGCAATGTGAAAAAAAATCACTCCCACTTGGGTTCTGCCTAGGCACTGTGGTGATGAAGAACTGAGGACACACAACTAGTTATCTGAGGACACAAAGTGAACATACTGACCATCCACTGTGGTCTGCATGATAAAGTTGTGGCTACTGTGGCCTGTTTCTAACCAAAGTTATCAGCTGAAGAGAAGTATATGGTCAGAAGTTACACACTCCACTATCCTAAGTAAACATGTCCACTATGAGCCACCATGAAAATTATACCCATTAAACCACACTATTAAGAGCCACTGATGCTCGGGCAGCAAGCACAGAAACCAGAAGCTTAGATAGCAGCAGCCGAGCACACTCCTTGGCGCTTTCAGGATTATAAACTCCAGTCAAGAGGAAAAGGTCTGTTCTCTATCCTTCCAATACATTATCTGCTTTGGCTTCATAAGGACTTTGTCTGAAGCAAGGTCAATAATGAAAGGCAGTATTTTCAATTTATTATCGAAGTCTTAAGACCATGTTACACGTGTAACTTCACAAGCAGTTATACATTATCTTCCAAGAGCAAGCTCTTCCATGCCCTTCTGTATCACATATGCCTGTTTCAGCAGTGGAGATGTGGCAAGCATGAAGCTCCATCATACTTGCATAGCATTTTGAAATAAATGATCTTGTTCAACTAGCACATCTTACCGAAGCATTTATTATCTACTATTTTTTAAGTGGGTTGTACTTTAAGAAATCCCCCAAAATATGATCAGAGCATGCCAGGAATACCTACAGTTGTAAAATACTGACTCAAAAAATAAATTGCTGCTTTTAGGCCATTAACGTCTGTGTTTAATAAGGATACTGCTAAATATCCCCAGACGTCTTTATGAACGCAAACATTTCTTTCCTATTTGATTATGTTCTGAACATTAGCTAAGAACAGCTTTTTCCCCCCATCCTCCTTGAAGAGCAAAATTAATTAACACAGTAAGACCAGTGAATTCAATAGTTTTGATTAGTGAACCCAAATTTTTCATTTCATTATACTCACTGTCGAATAAATAGAAGACGTACTGGATACCAAGGAGAGAGAAGAACCATGCACTAAAGGAAAAAAAATAAACACAGTGAATATAAATACGGTAACTACACAGTGGAATCATTATAGATCATCTGCTGCCAACTACCAGCCTACTGAAGAAATACTTTCATGAATTTCATCATCCCTTATAAGCTTATTGATATTATTGCACCAATAACATACAGTTTGAAGAATGCATGGCCAGAAACTTTGACTTGGTAAAGCTGTTTTAACAATTTCGTAATACCTTTTTTGGGCAGGGAGAATGAGCTGTGGTTGAGGTTAAAAAGAAGTTTTGATGAAGATTTGTTCAGAAATAAGTATTTCTATAGACAGCTTATCTTGCAAAAGGGCTTACCGGGCCCTTTAATAAGCTAGCCAACATGCAGAATTGATTACAAAAGTAAATCTAACTGCTTCATCTTCAGTTTTAGATAAGATTGAAGCGTCAGGTTGTTTTCTTTCTTTCATAGAAAAAAGTACTTTAACGAAAACATGGCTAGAAAAGAATCTGTTTCAAGCAGTTTTTGTATTTAAATATACATTCAGTAAAAGATACACTTATTCATTGGTTCTCAAGGTTATTACCATCACCCCAGTGTTAGATTTATATATAACATCACTTTATTTTTGATTATGCTATTAAAAAAACTACCCGAAGCTATCATTTCTGCTACTGAAACATGCAAAATTACTTTTCCTTTATTTTTAGAAACAACAAACATTTAACTGAAACTTTCATTCAAACTTCAGGCAACTTCATACAGATCATATGAAATTGTGTTAAATCACTTCTTTCATCTAAATCCTCCAGCCAAAAAAACCCAAAAAAACAAAACAAAAAAAAGTTTAGAAAAGCTACCATTTTGCTCTAATTACCTACTGCAATTGTACATTTATAATAAATGGGCTCTGCTTTCCCACTGACATTATATCCCAAGGCAAGGCTGGAAAAAGAAGTAAACAAAGTCTAAGTTGGCTTCTGAAGGAATTTAAGACAATTTAAAAAACCCACAAGAAAGTAAAATAACCTGACACCCATTTGCGTTTTCTGGTTAATCATATTTTCAATTAAAATGATCTTTATAGCTAGCTGTTAAAGATTATACTGCATTAAGAACATAAAAATAACTAGCATGAGTCAGATGCAGGGTTCTGTCTAATCGTCTGCTCCTGCTCTGGCTGCAACCACAGTGTATGTTTAGGGAAAAAAATGCAAGGAGGCAGCAGATACCCAGTGATTTTTCCAGAGGAACACCTTTGCAAATTCTGGGAATCAGCAGAGATGGGAATTCCTGAGATGGAAACTGCAGTCAGACTATTATGCTTCATAGCCATTGTGACCTCTCTACCATCACCTTGCTTAAATGCTTCTGAACCCACTGACACATTTTATCTGTAACGAGTAACTCTTCTTGTGTTTAGAAATATTATTCTTTGCAGTTGCTTTAGGACCTGCTGCTGAATCAATCAGTAAGTTCCTCGAGTGTCTGCTGTGATACGAGAAATAATGGATAATCCATCTCTTCACACTGCACTAAACTATGCATCACCACCTCCCTTCAGTCATCATTTTTGCAAGCTGAAGATTCATAATCTATTTCAACTATCTTCATACCATAGATACTAGGCACTTAAGATCTCCTTGTCACTTTTCTTTTTACCTGCATTTTACCCTTAGGATCGCCTTTCTCAAGACGGAAAGCCCAAAGCACAGGTAATATTGCTCAAAGCCACCAATACAGAGAATATAGTATTACTTTCTGGTTTGCCTCTCTATATTCTTCCTTTGCGCAGCTTTTACTAACACGGATGTATTAAAAAAAAGCAACCATGACAACCGTCCAGAGAAGGAGCATGTCTCCTTAAAATGGATTGGGACACACACATTTCTGAATTAGGATCAACTGGAATTTTTAAGAACACACTGAGACTTTAAAAGAGGAAAAACTCAAAATGAAAAAAAAAGGGTCAGAAAATATAACTCTGGGAATCACACTCCTGCCTTGTAAAACATAACCACTGCATCATTTGAATGAATAATTTGAAACTTCTAGTTTTAAGGACAACTAAGGAGTTAATAGTTTTGCGCAATTTCTTTTTAAAGTATCTACAGATGGCTACTTGAAGGCTATTTAAATAGGAGCCTGAAGGCAGTTATGCTCTTGATGTGATTCCTGGGGTTTTTTTTTTCAGTTAACGTGCATCTGCATGCAGGCTACAAACCCAAATTGTTTTAGAGCTATTATTTTAAAGCACTATAAATGCATATGCAAGCATGTAGCATTTTTAAAGTTAGAAAAGAAACGGTCTACCTGTGATCAACTGTCCAAAGAGTAGAAAGGACAACAAGTATCACAGTCAGTAATGCAAAAAGGAATAAAAATTGATATCCCAACAACAATTAAATTTCTTTGTCTCTAGAAGGTTGGAGTATCAGGGTAGAGCCCATGGCAGCAAAACGTCCTGGCGAAGACTGATGACCAGGGAAGCAGAGGAACTGGAAAGCCAAGAGACCACTTCAGTTTTAGGCTGTGATTTTTCCCCTGAAGTTCTGGACAGTTTGGAGGCTGTTCCTGCTGGCATCTCTCCAGTCCTGAAACCCACCCTATCAAACCAATTATCTTCTGCAAGGCTAATTAACATTTTGACCTACATGCTGTGCTGTGAGAGAACATGACTGTACTTCACACCATGTAGCCAAAAGAAAAAAAAGGCTTTTAAGAATAAATCCTTGCCATGATGAAGTTAATAAGAATAAAATGTTTTGTAATCTTGTGTGCTAATAAATAAGTAGATTAGTAAGCTTTATTTACAACCTGGATTTATGCTTCATGACACTGGCTGATTGTATGAAATCAATCTGTTCATTAACCACAAATTTAATCTCTGTAATACTCTTTGATCTTTTCTCTTAAGGTGAAGGTGACTGATGTATTCATCGTTTTTTATCTATTCCCTCATTCTGTGAAGCTGAATTAGATCCACAGGTTTGAAAGCACAGGACAAAATATATGACATATTCAGGACCACTTGCTCAATTATAACCCTAAGAAATAAGCAGAAGCCAGCTATACCTGCCTTCTGTATGGCCAGAGAAGGGACAGAAGATCTTTAATCTGAAGACAAAAATACACAGACTGCAGCTAAACATTCATCCCATCTGGTAAAATATTACCCTTTTAGGTCCCAAAAACTTAGGAAAATCTGAAAGGGACTTCTTCAGTATGTTCACTATAGGATCAAATTCCCTCCTCATGTACAAAAGTGACCTTTTTCCATTGCTTTCAAGACCATAACTTGGCAGTTTCCTTGGACATAGTTTTTAGTACTACTTTCAAATTAATTAAAAGCACTTTGTAGATGATTTCTCCTAGACAAGAATTTTGAATTACAAGAGATAGTTTAACCTCCAACATGCGAAAATGGATTTGCTGCAATCTTAAGCACACTTAAAAGACCAAGGTTACTATTTTTCTTAGGATGCCTTCAATAAAACCTGAGTAAGTTTTGCTGTAGCATCTCTTTCAGTAAATCATCTAAAGATAACACAGATGCAGTGATTTATATTCTCTCTCAGATTATATTATGGAACTCTTTAGTACGAGCAAGATTGTTGATCACAGAATGAAATCTAACTGATTAGCAAGTCTTTGCTCACCATCTAACAGCAGGGCACAAGCAAAGGCTAATTCCTGCAATGACACACTTTTCAGCTCTATAGTTGTATTTTAATAATGTTCAACCCCTAATGAAGATCTTCAGCCTCTAAAATACAATTAAATGTAATGGAGTTAGACTGACTAAATTCAATAATGAATTAGCTCTGACTCTTTCCGGAGCAATATCAAATAAGTGTCTTCTACCTCTTCCAATGGCCAAACATTGATGGGGTAACTAGAACGTCCAGGAAGACACCCTGGGGTTCCTCAAGGCCCCTGCAAGCACTTAAATGTGGCTCCCATGTGTGCCTGGCTCTAGGGAAGCAACAACAGGGCACTGGTATTAACACTGCTGAGTAACTGCAGCTCTTCAGCAGTGCAAGAAGCAAGCCAGCAGAGGTTTGTGTGACCTGTAGTGATTAAGTACCTTATAGCCACACAAGCTCCCAAGCCTTGACAGAAAGGAGATTTAAACTCCAAAGAGCTAATGCTGATGACCTTTCCATGTACCGCTCCCAGAGCTCACTGCATGCTTGACTTCTCAAAAGTGCAAACCTTGAGGGTTCTCATGTGTGCTCACAGCTACTCCTGCTAGAGCATAAGGTTGCTTGATCAACAGCAACCAAACTAAATATTTATTTATAGGTAAATGACTTTTTCTTCTTATGTTTACATGGACTTCTTTTATCAGGTATGATTACATACTTGAGAAGATGACAAGAAATTAAAAAGAAGAGCCTAGATGTTTTGAAGAACTCCTCAGGTCCCTTCTGGGGAAACTGTGTAGTATCATCCCAGGACATTCATCAGAAATAAAAAGAAAAGACAATTTGAATATAGATTAAATACTGGAAATTAACTGGAATAGAAACAACAGGCTGGCTGATATAAAGTATTTATTCTACAGACAGAAGTGTGGAGGCCCAGGCTGAAGAGAATAGTCCTATTCAGGGAAACACTTTAATATGCTAACTCTAAGCATGAACTAGAGTAATTTTGAGATCACTAGAAATGAAGTACAGGATGTATTTAAACAATTTCTTGAGCAGTGACAGTCTAGGTACAACACTTCGATACTTTCCTATGTCTGTCCAAAAGGATCACTGAATGAATACCATCAGAGCAACACTGACTAGGAATAAAGTTTTATCTAAGACTGAGAGTTCCACACAGAGAGAACTGTGCTCGGAAATGACCCCCATACTGAACTGAAAAACACCAAATTTATACTTGGTTTATGCAAGAATGCCATCTTCTGATCATTTTCAGCACCTTCACATACTTTACTGACCTTCTTCAAAGCCATCACGGAAAGAGCCAGACCGGCTCATAGTTCTGCTTTTCTCATCCAGCGACATCGAGCTGTTCCTGAAGCGTGTATCACTGTAGGGGTCATAAGGACCATCGGCATTGGAAAGGCTGTGGGTCCGTAGCATGGTTGGATTTGACAGGCTCATCTGGGCTGCAGTGGTTGGGCTTGCTATAAAGTGAAGAATAAACACCAATTTATTTGCGCAACCACAAATTTTCATGCCTACTTTTTGTGTAACTATTAAGAACCTTTTATTTTTACTTTAAGACACAAGTTTTTTTATGTCATTCTCTCCAGGCTCCATTTTTTTCTCAGTTCAGTGAATTCAATTAAGAGATACACAAATTTAGCCAGTGAATAAAACTCAAGTAAATAAGGTCATTTTAAACACTGGGTGATATGTCTATGCCTCTATAGACAAGCTCAGTCAACTCACTAACACCTTTTATGCAAGAAGTAATTAAATCTAGTTCATTTTGGAACAGTACTTTCTCAAAAAGGACTGAAAGGCCTGAAGGAATTTAAACTAGTACTTCACCTATATAGAGCAGGCCTTATGAACTACCTCCTTCGAAGCCTTCAGGTTCTCAGAAAATGACATTTTTTCTATGCATTTAAGTCACAATTTTTAAGAGCTTGAGATTCCTAAGAGTTGTATATTTCAGAATTGTTTCTTTCCACTATGAGGTCCAAGAATTCTAAAATATCAATTTTGCCTCAAAAGCCAATACTCTCCCAGCCAACATTTAGAGTACAAAATGCCTATTCCAGTTCCACAGGTTTTTTTTTAAAAGAACTTTTGTGCTAAAATTATACCTGCTATTTACTAAAAACTAGTTGATTTGTGGAAAGAAAGAGAACAACAAAATTGCTGTTCAATTGGCAGGTTCCTCTTGCTGTGCTGCCATTGCCTGCTTCTATAAACACCATCAACTGATACAGACTACTGTAGAAGTAGCTACAGACTACTAGCTCAGTTTAAAGGTGCTCAACTTTGATACCAACATTTGCTACTAAATTAAATGCAGTGACTGCTCTTGACTCCAGTATCTCCAAGCTCTTAATAACACAGAAAAACATCTTTCTTTTTTTATTTGTTTGTTTGTTTTGTTAATTGCTTATGGCCAAATAGCTTTTGAAGCTTATTAATGTAAACAATCTTCATTATTCTCCACAGAGAGTTAAATTTCTGGGCCTACAACTAAACTTTCCTGGGGCTTTTTGGATCATTAAGGTCCTTCTGTGAACTTTCACGGCAGTTTGTTAGCTGTTGGCAATGTAATTACACTGTGTGTATATTCAGCTGAAATTTTGCTAAGGGTCAGTTTATTTTACGCTGTTTATTTAATCTGTTTCTTTTCAGTGCACTCAAAGAAAGGCTCTAAAATGTCACTGCTGCAACTCAAAACTGCACTAGAAATAAGTGACTGCGTAAGCTGCTGCAAATTCACACAACACAACAAGTTCACAAGTGTAGCCTTAATTATTTTGTGTATTACTTCTCTATTGTCCTAGAAAAGATGGAGGGGCTTCTAAAGTCAAAAAGAAACAGAAAACATCTGTTTGATGTAGTACTTTCCAAATGTCACTTAACTTGAAGACAATATATATACTGTTAGAATTTATTTATATACCTCAACAAATTGCAAAGGCAACTAAGTCATATTTAATTAGCACACCAGAGACAAGTGCTGCTAACACTTTAAGTTAGGTTATTTTAACTGCTGATACAGTCAACTAAATTCTGCAATGCTTTACAGATCCTGTCAACCAAATTTTGTTTCCTTCATTTAAAAGATGTTTACTTCTATGAATGTAGTTAAGTGAGGGAATGGCATTTTTTCTAACTTAAAAATTCTTCTGACATTTACATACTATTTCAGACTGAGCATTGTGCAATTTTCCATCAAGTCACCTGAAAAATAAATGCAAAGAAAAAAATACCTTCCACTGATGAAACTGGCACATATAGTAAGTAATATGCTTGAATTTTAAAGTAATATTATTAAACAGGGAGGCAACAGAAGTCCTTTAAACATGCCAATGTGTAATGTTAACAAATAGCTCTACTGAACAGCTCACAATTTATATTAAGGTGTCTGATTACTCCCAGAGTATTATTTTCCAAGAGTTACTGCAAGTATGTCACCTTTGGGCATACGAGATAATAATGCTAATTAGTCACTCATTTCAATGAAAGTGCTTCCTAAGGTTGAACGAGGCACTCAGAGCTGCTGAAAGAAAATTACGTTGTGCAATATGCTATTTTCAAGACACATAATGTATTGCTATGATTATCCAAACAGATAATTATTCACCGAGCTGCGAGAAGTTAAATCTAGTTCCAGAGGGTGATGTTATGCTGGATCCAGATGAAAATGGGGAATTGCCAGCAGTATCCTGAAGTCCTCCTGCTGAATGGGACCGCAGCCATTCTTTTGCATCTTCTTGATTACGAAGTTGGGAGGATGGAGTATATCTGCAAAAACAAACAGCTTTTTCAAAATTAACTTTGACATTTATTTAAAATAAACAAAACAAAACAACCATGAAATGTCACAAGACTTGGGGAGGGAGAGGGAAAGAAAGATGGAAGAACTCTCTTATGAAATTTAAGGATTAAAATCATATAAACTCAATACAAATCTGAATTAAGGAGCAGCTCCAAGATGTTCTAAGTTGCTCCTAATTAATTCCACTTCTGTTTGGGAAAAAATCCACCAAACCTCCCTTCCTATGGCTTTAGTAGTAACCAAACTAGTAGTAAACAAAAAGCTACAGATAGAAGTTGTGCACTGTAGAATAAAATAGTCTGTGTTACGTACATATGATTGAAAAATAAAACCATAATTTGGAAATACTTTTCTTAGGTTATGCCAAAATTCTATTACTATTTTAACATTTTAGTGTATCACTAAGCTTAGCTGGCTTTTTGACATATTACAACCAAATTCAAGTCAAGAAAGCCATTATCAGATTTTTACACAAGTTGTGACCCAAGAAATTGTATCCCAGAGGCATTACCATAAAGGCCCATGGAGATGCATTCATTTAGTTCAAAACTAATGCAATGAAATCATCATAAAGGAGACTATGCTTAGTCTTTCTGAGGGCAAAGAAAATAGCGGTTGTCAATGCCAAAAACAACAGCAAAACACCCGCTGGCTTCAGTTTAAGCAAAGTTTTTAATCTGCTTCTGTATATGCCTGAAAAATAGATATGTTACCACTGGTGTTATGGGAAATGTGTGATAGGGTCCAGGTATTAACAGAATAAGTATAATGGAAACACTGGTCCGCTGATGGATTTCAGTGCCTGTCTCATACTATGTCATCTACTTTTGAGAAATATTTATGAGTTAACAGCTCTCCTTCCAAAAACTAAACACTGGGAGCCTATTATTAGGTGATATTATCTATTTAATTAATTAGATTCTCTCCAACTAAATACTCTACAGTAAGATATCACTTATTAAGACTATTTTAAAACAATGTGAACACTGCAATAATTAACATTGCAAAAAACTCAAACTACTTTCAAAAAATACATTCATTCTTCTGCCTGTGCCTAAACTCTTAAGCAACAGTCCCTGCCTATCTGCACCTCTTAAACTTTGCACACCTATCAGTTAACTAACAGGCTTTAAACAGTCTTTTTACTTTAATACACTAAAGATTTTCCTTTGCAGCATCAATACCTACCTTTTCAGCACTCAAATGTTTCAGTCTTAAAAGTCTTTATTTATTAAAAGACAGACTGGAGAATCACAGAAACATTTTAAACAAAATGCCATTTTAAGACAGGCTTTCGGCACATGGGACAAAGCTACTGTGAAGAACAACATGTAGATCAGAGAATAAATTGCAGCTGCCATTTCAAGACATCAATGCACTGGTCCTAGAAGCTGCATTAAGCAGCTGCAATTTTCTAAATTGTATGACATACCTCCTGTAAATTCTGTAACACTTAAAGCACTTAATACTTCTAATGTTGATTATCTTGTTAGAGTTTCCAGTACCAATGGAAAAAGGTTTTTTGATGCAGTTTTTTCTTCTTCTAAAAATAACACCCTTATAGATATACAAAATGTATGAGAAAACAATTGTCAGAAGTTTGAGGATTTTTTTGTTCTTTTCTAGAAGAGCAGAAGTTTTAAAAGACCTATATATTTAGGCATTTTGAAACAAATATTGTTTTCAATTAATATGTCCAATCTCATCCTAAAAGATTTGGCATGATATTGAAAATCTTTTCTATTTGTGTATCAACACGAAGGTTCCTGGGGTGAAAATGATCTCAAGTTATTCCACGTAATAGCCATAGAAGCAGCAAAATTATCATTTTCAAGTCAAGCCCAGCGATGTTTTATGAGATGCTTTTCAGCAGTTCAGCCAGCAAAAGCCACAGTTCTTCCTCAAGAGGAGAAGCCACTGGATGAAAAAAAGCACAGTGGTCAGTGGCCTTCTTTGAGGAAGGAGGGAGGGAAAGAGAAGGAAGGGAGAGGGAGAGGAAGAAGGGAGAGGGAGAGAAGGGGAGAGAAGGGGAGAGGAGAGGAGAGGAGAGGAGAGGAGAGGAGAGGAGAGGAGAGGAGAGGAGAGGAGAGGAGAGGAGAGGA